>CM040127.1:311589722-311654722 GCA_022559845.1 Amorphophallus konjac
ATGGTCAAGAAAAGAAAAATGCTTCATCATCCGACGAGAAAATTGATTCATGGTGCCCTCACCTGCCGGCCGTAGCTGCTGGAGAAGACATCGCTCGATGTTCTCTGGAGTCACCAGATCCTCCGTAGACTGGCGATGCTTCATCAGAATGGCCGCATACTTCTCCACATCCGAAGGAATCGTCTTGCCTCGGAGGAATGTTCGGGTGAAAGTTGGGGATTACGAGACACCTCCAAGACTCTCCACCGAAAAAATCCCCACATAGAAGAACTGAGTCTTCCACCCCTTGTGAGAAGAATCCTTCACGGCTAAGGAGATACAGCTCCTGTTCCGCCTCACCTAGATAAAATAGAAGCCCTTCCCAGTCGAGGAATGTCCCTTCAACTCAAAAAAGTAATGAAGTGGTCCAAGAAAGGGGGAACCCCGCACTGGAGGCAGAGAATGCGGAAGGCGGAAAGAAGAAGATAAGAGTTGGGCTGCCAACGTATGGGAGCCAACTGGAAGAAATTGAGAAGTTAAGAACAAAAGGCTCGAAGGGAAGGCGGAACCCACCCTTCCACGACAGAAGGAAGGAGCAGAAATGGCCCCTATGAGAATCCAGGCTCGTCTCGTATGGGGTAGCCGCGGGCGAAGTCATACTGATAGGGCAGGCAAAACTGATGCTCCAGCCGCTTCACCTCCGCCTCCCCAGCTCGCTGTAGTTCGGAACGGCGGTTCAATCACCGTCGCCCTCGCCTCAGGCTCATCCTCCCAATCTTCGACCTCTTGACGCTGGTCCGCCATGAAATCTGAAGAGGATCTTGAAGGGGAAGGCTCCCGAGACTCCGAAGACTCTGGAGGAAGGGGAAGTTGTCGGACCGCCTCCGCAGTTATCCCCCCCAACTCTGCGAACACCGCTGCAAGTCTTTGCTCTTCCGCAGTATCCCCACGGCGCATCAGAGAGCCCCGAAAGCAAATACGAAGGAGAGCAAAACCCTAAGATGGAGAGAGTATGGAACGACAGAAGGCGCACAACGCTTATATCCCCTCGCGGAAGGCGGCGCGTCGTTCCACCCTCCGAGAAAGGGGGGCCCCTTCGTTTCAATTCCATCAGGATTATCATCATTACGGGCCTAGGTGACCACGACATGTGGCTTCTTAACACTGCCAGATCTCCTCCCACCCGAGCCACGCTGGTCCAAAACCCCAACGGCTACTCTTCCGAGGCCACCGAGGCTTGGGAGTAGGAGGGGGACAAGTGGAGAGGGAGATTTCTATAGCCCATCTAAGAGCGGCCGAAGTAGGTCCAGCAAGACCAAACGAGGCCCATCTCATCTAAGTGATCGCCCCGCAGGGCCCACTTAGCAAGCCCAATAAGCTCACTCGGGATCAAGCACTTCCTAGGCGGCCGTTAGGCTCGGAAGGCCCGAGCGTCGATCCGGTCGGAGGAAGATCTACACCCGACCTATCCCCCTCGCCCGGATAAGGGCTAGCGCCCAGCGCCCACTCCGACCGAACCTCACCCGAGCTATGCCTAGACAGGGCTAGCACTCTACACGCTTAGGTCGATCGATAGATGCTTATCCACGCTGCCATTGAGAGCCCTCTTTGAGCAGGAGTTTACGAGGATAAGGGAGCCCACGACTCCTCAAGGCTATAAAGAGCCCACGATGAGGACGTAAAGAGCCCATGTCGAGGGCGTAACCCCGCCTAAAACTCCTCAGCTTACGGGACTCATAAGGCTGGCGCGTTATTTAAACGTGAGACTCCCTCCAGCGAGAGGTAAGGCCAACACACGCCTAAGACTCCCTGAGCAGGAACCACTTCACCACCTTGGTGGAGAGGGATCTCGTGCATCTCCTTCCTCCTCCCTTCATAGCTTCCACCACTGCTCTACTGACTTAGGCATCGGAGGGTTTTCCCCAAAGAATCATCCCTGGGCCCCCTGATCTGTTTCCCTTCCTTGCAGTTCACTGTTCGGTGATCATCTCCTCCAGCTCAGGACCAGCAAGAGATCGCCTCTCTTCACCGAGAGCCCTCTAACCCTCGGGACGCTCGAAGACTGAAGTATCAAGCTTGGCGTTTCGTCATCTTGGATGATGCCCTGTACCGAAGGTCTTTTTCTGGTCCCCTCCTCAAGTGCCTCGGCATCGAGGAAGCCGGCCGAGCAATTCAAGAGATCCACGAAGGCGTTTGCGGCGCACATCAAGGGGGGAGAGCGCTCGCCAGGATCTTGTTGCGGCAAGGCTACTGGTGGCCCACTCTCCAACGTGACTGCTCAGCCTACGTACAAAGGTGTGACCGATACCAACGTTTTGACTATCTGGTCCATCAACCCGCCTCGGAGCTCGTCACCCTTACTGAGCCATACCCCTTCGCTCGGTGGGGGATCGACATCTTGGGGCCATTTCCCATGGCCCGAGCCTAGAAGAAGTTCGTCATCGTCGCCATCGATTATTTTACAAAATGGATTGAAGCCGAAGCCACTGCTAGGATTACCGAGTCGGCCGTATGGAGTTTCGTGTGGAAATCGATCATCTGTCGCTTTGGCATCCCCCGAGTGATAGTGAGCGATAATGGTCGGCAATTTGATTTCCATTACTTCAGGAACAAATGCGTCAACCTTCATATTCGCAACCACTTCACTTCGGTAGTCCACCCGTAGGCTAACAGACTGGTCGAAAATGTCAACAAAACTACACTAAAAGGTATTAAGGCCAGGCTCGGTAAGGGCAAGGGTAACTAGGTTGAGGATTGCCAGCGTACTATGGTCGCTACCGAACTACTCCAAGAACCGCCACCGGTGAGACTCCTTTCAGTTGGTGTACGGCACGAACGTCGTGATTCCTTTGAAGGTCAGTAGCCCATCTCTCCGAGTCATCAACTTCTCGCCCGAGGCAAATGAGCAAAAAAACTGCTAGAAAACCTCGATATGGCAAGCGAGATAAGAGAGATCGCGAGCATCCGAGCCATGGAATATCAATGGCACCTATCTCGATATTACAACGCCAAAGTTCGAGACAGACCTTTCCATCCAGGAGACTTCGTCCTAAGAAAAGCCGAAGCCTCTCGACCACTGGAGGCGGCGGGGAAGTTGGCCCCTAACTGGGAAGGTCCCTACCTAGTGGTCGAGACGCTCGGGAAGGGGCATATCTATTGTCCACCATGGAAGGAACGTCTATCCCTTGGACGTGGAATGTAACAACATTACGAAAGTTCTACTTTTGCGTTTTTCACATACATGTAAGCAATCAATGGCACCAATTTTCCTTTCATTAATGTCTCTTCATACATCAGATAGACCATAGCCAATACAGCACATATCAAAAGCAAAAATATTACATCCACTGATACTACAACACGAGCTGATGACTCGACGCGGACATGGTTGGCACCCCCAGACCGAGCCACTGACTCTACCCAGTGTAGAAACTGGCTCGGATAACGGGGCAGCTTACCTCGTTCGCTCGAGAAACTCAGAAATGAAAGAAAAAAAAAGAAGAAAGGTATCAGAGGAAGAAAAGGAAGGAAAACAAGAGAAGACCTCCTCTGCCAACTCTTTGGAAGGAGGACGGAAGCCAAACAGAAAGCAAGCACCCATAAGTGGTGTGAGCAAGGATGAAGGCATCCTCCAAAGAGTGAAAGAAGAGGGAAGAAGTTGGTGGAAGAGCAGAAGCGGGAGAAAGAGGACGGCGGGGATGGAAGAGGAGGGAGAAGCAGGCCGAGGTGAGGAAGGAGCAGGACGAGGCCGCCATGCCAGACGCCCTGTTTCCCTCGAACCTCCCTCTGCTTCTACCTTCCTCCTAAGATGGTGGCAGCGGTCCAGCAGTCGGGAACAGGCGCGCTATTATGCGCTGTCCCTTATTGCACGCCGCCCGCCCACCGCTGTCCCTTATTCCATGTCGAAGTAGCACGAGCGCCTGTGGCGGCCGCCAAGATTATCGTCTTCCACATCGCCTTCCATATTTCGCTGATAACTCCCAGCACAGAGACAAGCACTTCGCGAGAAGGGAGAAAGAGGAAGAACTGCAATAAAAGCCTTAAGCGTTGAAGAAGAGTGGAGGCGCCCTCCGGGACCTTTCTTATAGGCCAACAGGGGGAACACTCGCCTTAAATGCTCCTCCCCTAGAAAAAACGCGAAAGGCGGCAACTCTTCCTCGAGAGGCAACTACTCTCCCTCCAATGACCTCGCCCCTGGGACGCGCGAAATAGCAAGTCATTCAAGGCATGGAAAGTCGGAAAGGCGCCAGTACTACGACAGTAGCCGCACGCGAGATATCCACAAATAAAAGCCCCACCTTTTTTAGCAACTGCAGATACGATGGTCAAATCACGTCAAAAGCGGTAAGAAACAGTCAATTTTGTATTAAATATTGCTGCCATTACATATCGCAAGGGCCAACCTTGCACGCAAAAGAGAAAAGAGAAAGGGGACAATTCCCCCCTAGTCTTTGGAAATAGCGGCACTCTGAGAGCCCCGCGGTCTTTCTTGAAGATCAGTAGTTGAGGGATCCTCAGCGCCAAGGGATCTGCCCTTGGTACCCTCTGTGACGGCCGGTCCAGACACTGACCCCACTTGTGTGGGAACTATCTTGACAACGTGCCCTCTAGAGGTGACCGGAGTTGGCGATCTATCCCTCTGCCAAGCTGCAGGCATCCCCACTACCTCCTTCGCTCGACGTCGAAGAGGAAGAATCTGTAGTCTCCGCGTTCGAGTCGTAATGCTACTCGGAAGGAAAAACAAGCTCGTCGATCACCTGCTGTTGGGCCTCAACGACCGCTCGATGGTAACCTTGGGCAAACCCCTTCCGCAGCCCCCGACGGTAGCCTGGCTCGTAATACGAGAAAGCGGCCTCCTCGAGAGCTGCGCGATAGCCCTCCGAGCCTCTGTATCGCTTGATCGCCCTCGCCTCGGCTCGCTCAGCCACTGGTGGGGACACCAGGCCCACTACTGGACCCACTACTCGGAACCGACGCCGCACTGTCTCGACACCGAGCTTGTGGCTCAGAAACTCACTCGAAGACTCGGCATCCTGAGTAGATACTTGTGTGTATTTGTACGTATTTGAGTATTGAGTATGTGCGTGTGTAAAAGACATGTATTACTACATGTATATTTACTTTTGTTTTATTAGGCAAGGTTGGTCAAAAGACATGTGTATTTTATTTTTATTAAACCCACAAGTCAAAGGTGGGTTGTTGAGTCTTGTTTTATTAGGCTAGGGCATATATGCAAATAGGAGAAGTTTAAAGGTAAGAATGTAATGGCTTTCCCTATATAAAGGGGGGCTAATGAAGGTTTGTAACATGATGAATTGAATGGAAGCTAGCTTGTACGTGAGAGCCTTCCTCTCTTGTGCTTTTCCCTCCCTGTAACTCCCTTGTGAGAATAGAGTGTTGTCCGGTGTGAGACTGTCAGGTGTGAGGCCGAGCTGCGTGAGGTAGCAAGCTATCCCATCCTGTTCGTCCCCTCGGAGCTGCCGTCGATTCTTCCTCCGACGTCAACCGCGTCAAATTTGGTATCAGAGCCCAACAACGGCGTCTCCGTCGACCCTGACGTTCCCGTCGTCTCTTCTTCTCTCTTTCGGTTGCTAGAAGTGAAGAAAAAAAAAGCAGAAGTTTTCTCTGTTGAAAAAAATATATATACATAGCAAGTTTACGGTTAAGAGGAAGAAAGAGAAAAAAGAGAGAGAAAAATAGGAGAAAAAAAAAGAAGAGGAGAGAAGCAGAAAAAAAGAAGGAATTTTTTTTTTCCTTTTAATCAAACCCCCCTCCCGTGAATCTCTCTCTCTCTCTCTCTGATTCTCTCTCTTTCTCTCTCTCCCGATCTCTCTCTCTCTTTCTCTCTCTCTGTTTCTCTTTCTCTCTTGCGTCGCGGCAGTCCACCCACGCGGCCGCCTGCTCCCGCCGGCCGCCACTGACGTGTTTGCTCGCCCCGCCGGTGCCATCGTTAGCTCCCTGCCGCCGTCGTTCGCCGCGGCCGACTGCAATCCCGCCTGCGCTGGCCCCGCCAGCGCCCGCCACCCCCTATGCACCCTCCCGCCACCGTCGTGCCTGCTCCTCTGCGCGAACACCCCCCTCTCACTTGCACGATCGCCGGACGCCACCCTCCTCTGCGCGAACCCCCCCTGCATCCACCGCCTCCCTCTCCAGCTCACAGCCGCCCACGCCAGCCGCTCCCTTACCCTGCAATGCTCTCCGCCGGAAGCCCCCTCATCCCATTGCAGCCCACCAACCGCGTAAGCCATCCACTTTGACCGCTCACCCTGTCGGCCTTGTTGACAACCGGGGGAGGTTGAAAGTTGTTGGAAGAATAGGTAAGGTTTGAAAAAAAAAGTCAAAAAAGGAGGTTAAAGTTTGAAAAAAAGGTGTTAAATATATATAATATATATGGGATGTATATAATATTATATATATATATATATATCTATATATATATTATTTGATTAAAAAAAGGGGTTTTGAAAAAAAAGGAAGGATAACATTTGTTGAATATATATATATATGACTATTATGTATATATAATATCAAGGGATATATATATACTTTAGTAGTTATATATCTATATATATTTACATATATTGATTAATTGGAAAATATGGCACCCAAGTCCGCAAACGACAGTTGAAGCAATGCCCGGACCGACCGGTCATCAACAGACGTTCCGCACTTTAGGGGAAAAGTGTCCGTAAGTCTCCCTGCGCGGGAAAATTTTAAATTAAGTGATTTTGTAATAATTAAATCCTCCCTACGTGGAGTGAATTCATTGTAACCGTGAAGCTTCGTCGACGCCGTGCGGGCACGCACGTCCCCGCTCGCCTTCGTCTCCGGTCAGAGTTAGACTTTTCAGTCTAGCTAGGTGCGTGCTCCAATCTCTTGCTTATTTAGTATCTTTTCAATTGCCGCGCGACGAAATAAGAGAGAGCCATATCCATACAACCAGTCTCCTGAGTGCATCACTGTGGACGGGGAGAGAGAGCTTGTATGCACCTATCCTTTTAGCCCTAGAATTGCCGCATTAGGGTACCCTAATTGTCAGGAGGTAGTTCCACAACTACTCCGCCTACGGGCGAGCAACTCTCCATGATCGGTCCCTTCGAATTGACACTTTACCTATTAGCCAACAAATTGGGTCTCAGCCTTGCTAATCTTCGGTCCCAGGATTGCATCATCTAGGTCCAAGTCCGTGCATGCCATGTTAGTCTAAGAATTCATCAGGCCGTCTAGAGCGCCCTTCAACGTTACAATCACCCATGGATCAGAAGAGCGTGAATGCTATGTTGGCCCAACTCGAGCATAACCTTATGGCTCAATTTAAAGAATCCATAGGCCTATTACGAGCCGAGTTAGGGGAGAGAATCTAAGCCCTAGAGGATCTTGTGAAAAAAGAGGAAGGATGTAATGTCCCGGACCTTTCGGATCGTTCTTCGTGGTACCTGGATCTGGTTTCTCGGAGTGTTCGACTCCGCTGTGTCCGAAATTCCGTTTCGGACATCTTTCGTGTTCGGATTGGCGCGATCCGGAGTTGTTTCGGAGGCCCGGAGTGCGTCCGCGGCTTTTTCTGCGTGTTTTTCCGATTCCCGCGTGTGTGTCTCGGAAACACCTACGGAACCCTGTAGCGGGTGAACCAGGTCGTTCATCTACCCGCGAGTGGTACCGTTGCGATCAGCGCGTCGAGAGGATCGAGGAGGTGTATTTTTCTATTTTTCGGGTTTTTTTCGATTTTCCGGATTTTCTATAAATATCCTATCTTTTTCTTTTCCACCTTTTCTTCTTCTTCTTCTTCCTCTTCTCTTCCAACCGTTGGAGCGCCCTCTCCCCCGCGCTGTTCTTCCTCCCCGGGCGACCGAGACGCGGCCCCCTTCACTCCGACAACGGTGTGGCGGCGGCGGCGAGGCGGTCCCGGTGGTGTTCTTTTCGCGGCGAGAGGCGGGGCGTTCGTGGGTCTAAAAGCTTCTTCCTTCAGTGGGCAGCCAGATCCTGAGGTGGCTGGAGAGTGGCTAGATGATGTTTGGTGGATTTTCAGTGTGATGGAGTGTCCCGAGGAGGAGCAGGTATCGTTGGCTACTCATCGTCTTCAGGGAGCGGCCCGTACTTGGTGGACGTCAGAGTGGGGTTCAGTGTTCCAGTTCCGTCCTCTTCGGCAGATTGCGTGGCAGGAGTTCGTCACGGCTTTCGAGCGTGCCTTCTGTTCGTCTTTTGTCAGGTCGCAGATGTTGCGTGAGTTTATGGAGCTGACTCAGGGTGACATGACGGTGATGCAGTACCGTGCCAGGTTTATCGAGTTGGGCCGTTATGCTCCTCATATTGTGGCAGATGAGGAGGTGAAGATCGATCAGTTTGTGGGTGGCCTGAGGCTAGAGTTGAGGCATCACCTTCTTGCGTCAGTTTGACCACTTTGGATGCGGCATGTAAGGCGGCAGCGGCGCTGGAGAGAGATTTGCAGAAGGTTCGAGGGCAGGGCAGTGCTAGTCAGGTGCAGGCAGATTTCAGCCAGCCGACGGGGATGCAGCAGCAGAGTACCGTCCAGCTCTCAGCAGGTGGATCAGTGGCGTCGCAGTCTGTGGCTCCTGCGCTAGGGTCATCATCCTTTAAATCGAAGCTTAAGAAGTTGCTTAAGGAAGTTGGTTTTGGCAAGAGACGTCAGGATCGTAAGGAGTCGAAGCAGGAGTCGATAGACAGTGTTCAGCAGCCGGTGACTTTTCTGCGTCAGAGTTCGATGACTGGTTCGCGGGTTGGTTGCCCTAGGTGCGGTGGTTCTCATCCGGATAGACCGTGTTCGACACCCGTGATTTGCTTTAGGTGTTACCAGCCAGGGCACATGGCACGCGACTGTCCGCAGAGACCGCATCAGCCGCATGAGTTTCAACAGCAGCACCAATTTCAGCCCCAGCAGTTGTCATCACAGCCGCAGCAGTACCAGTAGCAGGGACAGTTCCCTCAGTTGTCACGGTCAGCCACTGTGGGGAGGCAGAGATCCCGAGGCAGGGTGACTCACATGACCAGGGCAGAGGCTGAGGTGTCGCATTTGGTGGAAGGTACTCTTTCGATTTTGGGTTGTGCGGCTCGTGTTTTGTTTGATTCATGTGCTTCTCATTCGTTCAAGTTATATATTCGTCCTAGTTATTCCCCGTGGGGTGCGTCGGTGTTGTTTGTGAAGAAGAAGGATGGTAGTTTGAGGCTGTGCATCGACTACCGTCAGTTGAACCAAGCGACTGTTAAGAACAAGTATCTGTTACCGTGGATTGATGACCTGTTTGATCAGCTTCAGTCGGCCCGAGGCTGAGTTCTGTCACGGAGATTCGGAGTTTCTTGGGGCTCGCGGGCTATTATCGACGATTTATTCAAGATTTTTCCTGTATTGCAGCCCCGATGACCAGGCTTACGCGGAAGGAGGTGTCGTTCGTCTAGACGGAGGAGTGTGAGCGGAGTTTCGTGAAGCTGAAGAGATTGCTTATCACTGCTCCAATTTTGGTGTTGTCATCTGGCTCGGGTGGTTTCGTGGTGTGTACGGATGCTTCTGGGGTAAATCTCGGTGCTGTGTTGATGTAGCATGGGAGAGTTGTGGCGTATGCGTCTCGGCAGTTGAAGCCACATGAGGCGAACTACCTTGTTCATGATCTTGAGTTGGCGACGGTGATTTTCGCTCTGAAGATCTGGAGGCATTATTTGTACGGCGAGAGGTTTGAGCTTTTCACTGACCATCAGAGTTTGAGATATGTGTTCACGCAGAAGGATCTTAACCTCAGACAGAGGAGATGGATGGAGTACATGAAGGATTATGATTTCACTCTGTCTTATCAGCCTGGCAGGATGAACGTCGTGGCTGATGCTCTGAGTAGGAGAGTGACGGTCAGTCAGATGTTGTTGAGGAAGTGGAGACTTTGGGAGCAGGTTCCGGCCATGACTTTTAGGCTCAAGGTCCCTCAGGACCAGGGTTCGGCTGTCCTTACGAGTCTGACTGTCACGGCCGCGGTGCGTCGACAGGTGACTGAGGCTCAGCGAGCGGACCCCGAGCTACCCCGTATTCTGTCGATGGCCGAGGTGGAGTTTGGTGAGGATGGAGCTGTGAGGTTCAGAGGTAGGTTGTACGTGCCAACCGAGGAGCAGGTGCGGCGTACGGTATTGTGTGAGGCTCATGGGATTCGGTATGCCGTGCACCCCGGATTGGCTAAGATGTACCAGAACCTGAAGAGGCAGTTTTGGTGGCCTGGCATGAAAAGAGATGTGGCGGAATTTGTGGCCAGGTGTTTGACCTGTCAGCAGGTGAAGGCTGAGCACCAGTGACTAGGAGGCACACTTTAGCCCTTGGATGTTCCTGCGTGGAAGTGGGACCATGTGACCACTGATTTCGTGGTTGGGTTGCCGCGGACGTCCAGCGAGGATGATAGTATCTGGTTGCTAGTGGATAGACTGACGAAGGCGGCGCGATTGCTGCCGGTCAAGGTCAGTTGGAGCGTGCATCGTTTGACTCGTTTGTATGTAAAGCGGATCGTTCGGTTGCGTGGAGTCCCCATCTCCATTGTGTCTGATCGTGATCCCCGTTTTACTTCTGGATTCTGGAGGAGCTTCCAGAAGGCTCTAGGCACCGAATTGGCATTCAGCTCGGCCTATCATCCTCAGTCGGACGGTCAGTCTGAGCGGATCATCCAGACTTTGGAGGACATGTTGCGAGCGTGTTGCTTAGAATGGCAAGGGAGTTGGACCCACCATCTGCCATTGGTGGAGTTTGCCTACAACAACAGCTATCATTGGAGCATTGGTATGGCTCCCTATGAGGTGTTGTATGGGCGACCTTGTCGGACTCCGCTTGATTGGTTCGAGGTGGGCGAGCGTGCCTTAACCGGACCAGATTTGGTGCAGCAGTGTGTTTAGGTAGTGCATCTCGTTCGGCAGAAGATGTTGGCAGCTTAGAGCCGGCAGAAGAGTTATGTCGATCGGAGGAGACGACCTCTCAGCTTTGCTGTGGGAGACCGAGTTTTCTTGAGAGTTTCTCCCATGAAGGGTATGATGCGTTTCGGTAGGCGTGGGAAGCTGAGTCCCTGCTACATTGGTCCCTTTCCCATCGTTGAGCGTGTTGGGGAAGTTGCTTATCTGTTGCAGCTACCTCCGGAGCTTTCCGCCGTGCATGATGTGTTCCACGTGTCGATGCTTCGGAAGTATATGCCCGATGATTCCCATGTTCTCGAGGATGCCGTTTGGCCTGAGGTGACCTCAGATCTGTCCCTTCTGGAGTTTCCTGTTCGTATTGAGGATCGACGAGAGCAGCGCCTGCGGAACAAGGTTATTCCTCTAGTTAAGATGGTCTGGCAGCGTCATTCTGGCAGCGAGGAGTCTTGGGAGCGTGAGGATGAGATGCGGGAGCTGTATCCTTATTTGTTTGCGTGAGTCCTTCCCTCGTTTTTGTGTTTGTTCTTGAATTTAGAGGATGAAATTCGCTTAAGGGGGGAGGGCTGTAATGTCCCGGACCTTTCGGATCTTTCTTCGTGGGTCCCGGATCTGATTTCTCGGAGTGTCCGACTCCGTTGTGTCCGAAATTCCGTTTCGGACATCTTTCGTGTTTGGATCGGCGCGATCCGGAGTTGTTTCGGAGGCCCGGAGTGCGTCCGCGGATTTTTCCGCGTGTGTCTCGGAAACACCTACGGAACCCTGTAGCGGGTGAACCGGGTCGTTCATCTACCCGCGAGTGGTACCGTTGCGATCAGCGCGTCGAGAGGATCGAGGAGGTGTATTTTTCTATTTTTCAGGTTTTTTTCGATTTTCCAGATTTTCTATAAATATCATATCTTTTCCTTTTCCACCTTTTCTTCTTCTTCTTTTTCCTCTTCTCTTCCAACCGTTGGAGCACCCTCTCCCCCGCGCTGTTCTTCCTCCTCGGGCGATCGAGACGCGGCCCCCTTCACTCCGGCAACGGCTGCGGCGGCGGCGAGGCAGTCCTGGTGGTGTTCTTTTCGCGGCGAGAGGCGGGGCGTTCGTGGGTCTAAAAGCTTCTTCCTTGATTTCGGCGTCGATTCGGCGGAGCATTCGCTCCATTGAGGTAGGGGGACGAATCCCTAGGCTCATCCCTTTCTCCCCCATGATTTTTAGGCCGATCAGGAGCCGAGAGGGGCGTTTTTAAGCGGGTTAGGGCAAAATCATGCTTTGGGGAGAGCTCGCCCGATATATGGATTTGAGCCGCGATTCGGCGTTTGGATGGCCTAGAATCATGCTAGGGGTCTTCCCCTTTGATTTCCCCCTCTCCTTTGGAGGCATGGGGGCGTTGTTGTGTAGTGGACAGCGGATCTAGAGGGGAGGGGTGAATAGATCTGCCCCTCTTTTTGCAATGTAGCCCTCTATATAGCTAGGTAAAAAGAATTGCAGCGGAATATTACTTGCTAGACGAAGAACGCTATGATTCGCTTGATAAGATAAGAAACTAATATATCGATTCGAATCTAAGCATGCATCTAGAACGAATCAATCACATAAACAAACCACAACACGAAGGATTTTAAGGTGGTTCTTACTGAATCCCCAGTCCTACGTCCACCCCTCACCAAATCCGGTGAGGCTCCACTAGTGCCACGCACTGAACCGCAAATCGGAAAGACCTCCGATTGCCTTCCTACTAACCGCAGGTAGGGACGTCAACACCGCAGATCGGACAATCTCCGATTGCCTTCCTACTAACCACCGGTAGGGATGATTCTCAGATTCAATTGTTTGTATGAATTGAAAAAGAGAACAAATATGAAATCACTCAAACAAGATATAGAGTATGCTCAAAGAAAAGGATCTTGTCTGAGTTGCAGAGGCTTGAATCAAATGCTTTGACGGTGTCTTCTTTCTTGCGGGATGATCTTCCTTGAACCTCTTCTAGTTGATGAAGAAGACGATGGATGTAGCTTCGATCTTCCTTTTGATCTTCTTGAGTTGATGAAGAGGATGTAGGATGCAGCTTAGATCACCCTTGATAGCCTTGATAGCTTCTTGCTTCCTTGGAGATTGAGATAGCTTCAGATCTAGGCTTGAATCACCTTGGATGGATGAAGAACTTCCTCCCGAAACACTGTTCACGGAGGTGCTATAGTACCTTGAAAATGGCCTCCCTTGATCTCTCTTGAAGCCTTGAAGCATTAGGGTTTCTAATCCCTCAAGTGAGAGTTTTATAGACCTTGAATGGTCTATAGACACCCCCCAGACCAGATCCACAAATCATGGAAGATTAGGTAAGGTTTGATTAAACAAATCCATGGAAAGGGGCTGGCCACGAGGTGGATTTCGAAGTCAAACAAGGCTGCATTAGGGCTGGCGGTCGACCTACAGCTCCTGGCGGTCGACCTCCACTGAGAAACACTATAGACGGATGATCACTGGGACTAGCGGTCGACCGCTATGGGCTGGCGGTCGACCGCCATCTGAAACACATGTAGACTGGTGATCCCTGGCTGGGGCGGTCGACCGCCCCTGTGCTGGCGGTCGACCGCCAGCTGGGCAGAACCCGGGCTTGCCCGGGTCGATCCTTTGTTCGCTTCAGCTCCGTCGTTCAACTCCATTAGCAGCCCGTGCATGTTTGTGACATCGCCCTTGACAGTCTTGAAGATTTTGTTATTGAGTCTTCAATCAAATGTTTGTGACATCGCCCTTGACAGGTCGATCCGCGTGCGAGGGCGCAACATTGAACTTTCACATTGCATATCTGTCATGAACAAAACATTACGTATGTCAGTCACATGAGAGTTGGAAATATCAATGACGAATAGTGTTTAGCTATTATCAAAACCAAGAATACCACAAAACTTATATGACCGTAGAATGATGTCGATTTACCCAAGTGAACTTAAATGACCATAGGGACACAACAGGCGTGGTTTGAATTTTTGGATGTTTCACGCCGTTCCGCCGTCGGGTGTGTGTGACGGTTCTTCCAGAGACCGTCACACGGTGTAACGCACCCAGGTAGGTGCTTTACAGCCCCGTTTTAGCCGTTGGGGGGTCTGTGGCTGTGACGGCCCCACGACAGACCGCCAGGGCATTGTGACGGTCCAGGGTTAGGCCGTCAGAGCCTTCTGACCGTTGGCTTTGTGACCGTTGATTTTTGATCGTTGGGGGTTCAGGGCCTGTGACGCACCAGACCTGGCGCGTCACAGCCCTGTAACGCTCAGGTGTGGGCGCGTCAGAGCAGGCGGACCCAACCACCCTGACGCGCCAAGGTCAGACCGTCAGGTGCTGTGACGGCCCGAGCGGGGTGCGTTAGAGTTTGTTTTTATCGTTGCTTGTGACGGCCCAGGGCTAGACCGTCAGAGCCCTGTGACGGCCCAGTGTGGGTGCGTCACAGTCTGTTTTCCCTTCTGGCTCGTGACGCTCCAGGGCTGGACCGTCAGAGCCGTGTGACGCGCAAGTGTAGGCGCGTCACAGCCTGTGACGGCCCAAGGGTGGACCGTCAGGCTCTGCGCTGCACCGTGTACGTGCAGCCCCGTTTCTTCGACGGTGGTTTCCGTGAGTTAGCCCTTACTGTCAGTGACCTGTTCACTAGTCGTAGCTTCCTGCGCACGCGGGTGCGGACCCACCTGGGAGTGGTGGAGAGCGAGACCCAGTGAGAGGCGGTTTTTAGGCTGGTTATCGTAGGGCCCCTTGCCTTTGCCACCAGAGTCCGGTGGGGGGGGAAACCAGCTAGAGGACCCGACCTAGAGCAGATGGTCTGTGTGTGCACACACAGCTGGGGGCTTAGGACACGCGCTGACGAGCGTGACCCCAGCTAGTCCTTGTTGTGGTACTTGTTGCGTGTCTGAGTCTCACGCCTGGGGCGTCGTAGCTACACACTTGTGACGCGGTGTAAGACGTCAGGGGACGCTTCCGGTCGTTCTTCTAGTGGGTAATGCTCCTGTTTACTGTCAGGTGTGGACTCCAGTTTTGTTAGACCGAGGTTCAGTAGTACGATACTGTTAGAGTAGCTGGTTTTTCCGTTCATTTACTTTAGCTTGTTGGTTCTACCGTACTCCTGTTAGGTAGGGTTGCCTTCTGCTTTCTCGTTTTCCGTGCGAGATGGGGATTCGCGGGATCCCTACTGGGCCAATGAAATGAGGCTCACCCCTGCTTTTTAGGTGAGGCGGGGTCTTCGAGAGGAGCCGCCGAGTTCCAGCGTGGTTCTTCTAGCCAGGGTTAGTCGCCAGTCTGTCAGAGCCGGGGGATGCCCCGTGTAGTTGTACGCCGGGGGATGCCCCGTGTAGTTGCACTTTTCTTTCTGTTGACTGTACTTTTATTTGGACATGAGACTCTGTGGACCTTGTAGCAGTTTATTTTATTTATATTATCCTGTGCATTTTATTTTAGATTATTGTGCTATCTCCGTGGTCGTTTCAGCTTCTCTTGTACTCCCACACCATCCCTTTCTACCCTTCCGAGTCTTCGGGCTCGTGGGTTGGCAGGCCGAGATTCAAGACGCGCCGGTTCCTTTCCGGTACTCGGATCCCGGGTCGTCACAAAGGAGATCCCGCAGCCAACCCTGGGGAAGAGAGAAACCAAACCCGCCAGAATCAGGGGAGAGAGCAAGAGGATCGTACGCCTCGGAAGAGAGACTACGATGATGAGGAGATCATCCTACGGAACGTCAAAATTGACGCTCCCAGTTTCGATGGGTCCCTCACTCTTGCCAAATATCTTGAGTGGGAGACCGAGATGGATCAATATTTTGATTAGCATCACCGCATGACCCCTGCCACAAGGGTGATGTTTGTCAAAATGAAACTCCTAGGTCAATTCAAGACTTATTGGTGCAACATTGAAAATCTCCTAGCAAGGAGACGAGAGGAGCCCATAAACACGTGGGAAGAAATGAAGGAGAAACTGAGGGAGAAGTATTTGCCACCCTCCTACCATCAACGTCTTCTAGACCAGTGGCAGAAACTCACCCATGATGAAAAGTCCATGGACGATTATATCGCTAAATTTGATGAATTCTTCCTTCGGAGTCAAGTCATGGAGGATGCCTCCGTCACCCTTTCTCGATTTAGGGCTGGCCTACACGAGAGCATCCAACGGGAACTTTTCTTATCAGAGGTTAACACCCTCGAGCACGTCTACCAGGTTGCTCGAGATGTCGAGCGGTTTCAAAGGGTAGTCCCACCTCGGGTTCCCACCTACCGCCAACCTGAGTCTCGAAACCCCGTGGTTCGCTACACTGAGAGAGCTGGCCCCTCCACTTCCTATGTCCCCACGGCTACCCCACTTCGGGCCGTTGCCCCTACTGCTCCTGCCATAAGGAATCCCTTACCTGCACCTGCTGCCGTGCCCAGGTTGGAGTACACTCCGCCAACTGATAGAAGGGATGACAAAGGAAATGGTCTCGTCCCTAGCACCTCCCAACCAGACCCTGTCTCGGGAGTTCGTTGCTTTAGGTGCCATAACCTAGGACATGTTGCCACCAACTGCCCCACCCGAGCCTTGGTCATCACCGACCCCCAGCCTGTGGAGCTTCCACCTCAGGAAGGAGAATTCATTGAGAGGTATGAGGCTGACCCTGACCTCATCGCTTAGTTTGAGGAATTAGATGCGGAATTTGAGGGAACGCATGTCGAGTACATGCAAGTGGGAGATATTGCTGAGAGCTCTAGCCATGGACGGTTGGGTGTAGTTCACTGCATCCTAGCACACCCTCAGGAGGACGACTAGCGTCGAACCTCCATCTTCCAAACCTACATCATGGTTAAATCTCAACCCTGCAAGGTAATATTTGACAACGGGAGCTGTATCAATACAGTCTCTTCAGACTTTGTCTCCCGTCCAGGTCTACCTACACACCCGCATCCTAAGCCATACAACGTGGCTTGCGTTGACGACACTTTTATCCCAGTCACCACTACATATGCCATTCCTATCCAATTCTATTCCTACCAAGGACAAATCCTATGCGATGTAGTGCCTATGAAGGTCGGGAGCATCATCCTAGGACGACTATGGATCTACGATGTAGACTTTACTACATTCGGTCGGTCCAATCAGTGTTCCTTCTCCCACAATGGGAAGATGATTCAGTTGTACCTGACACCCCCAAAGGTGGTCACGAGAAAGAGTCCGACCTCCACCCCCACTGCATCCCCCAAGATTCAGGAGAATTCCCCAACCTCCACTAAAGGGAAGCCTTCTATTCCCTCTTCTCCTACACCTGTCACTCCCATTCCTAAGGCCCCTAAGGTTGAGCATGACCCAGTTAGGCGCCTTAACTTCATAGGTGTTCGTGGGCTGAATAGAGAGGTTGCCGAGGGTGCCCCTATTTGAGCTGTTGTCGTCACCATCACCCCCGAGGAGTCCCAAGTCTAAGTCTCACCTGAAGTCCAGGCAATCCTGCAGGACTTCTAGGACATCTTCCCTGAAGACTTGCCCTCACAACTCCCTCCCATGCGTGATGTACAACACGCCATTGATCTTGTCCCTGGGTCCACCCTACCCAACCTTCCCCATTACCGACTAAACCCCAAGGAGCATGCTGAGCTCCAAAGGATTGTCGAGGATCTTATCCAAAAGGGTTTCCTCAGGGTGAGTAAAAGCCCATGTACTGTTCCTGCCTTGCTCACACCCAAGAAAGATGGCACCTGGCGAATGTGTGTTGACAGCCGCGCCATCAACAAAATCACTGTCAAGTATCGGTTTCCAATTCCCCGTCTCGATGACATGTTTGACATGATGAGTGGAGCCATCATCTTCTCCAAGATTGATTTAAAAAGTGGCTACCACCAGGTCAGGATTCGACTAGGGGATGAGTGGAAGACAGCCTTCAAAACAAAAGAAGGTCTGTATGAGTGTCTCGTCATGCCATTTGGGCTATCCAATGCCCCCAGCACTTTCATGAGGCTTATTACGGAAGTCCTTTGGCCGCTCATTGGTCGCTTTGTTGTCGTCTACTTCGACGACATCCTCATCTATAGTCACACCCCTCAAGATTACATTCACCATTTGAGGGAAGTTTGCGAGACTTTGAGGAGAGAAACCCTATTTGCCAACCTAAAAAAGTGTGAACTCATGATGGACCGGGTCACCTTCCTCGGCTTTGTGGTTTCGAGTCAAGGAGTGTCTGTGGACCAATCCAAGGTCCAAGCTTTAGTAGATTGGCCAGAGCCCTAGAATGTCCATGACGTTCGCAGTTTTCATGGGCTAGCCACTTTCTACAGACGCTTCATTAAAGGTTTTAGCACCATTATGGCACTCATTACGGACTGCATCTGTAAAGGGAATTTTGAGTGAACCAAAGTCGCCTCCCAGGCTTTTCTTGTCATAAAGGAGCTCATGACCAAATCAATTGTCCTCCACCTGCCAGACTTTTCCAAAGTCTTTGAGGTCTCCTGTGATGCATCTGGCGTAAGTATAGGGGGAGTGCTTAGTCAGGAGAGCCACCCTGTTGCTTATTTCAGTGAGAAGCTTTCTGATGCAAAGCTTCGTTACTCCACCTACGATAAGGAGTTCTATGCAGTGGTCCAAGCTCTCAGACACTAGAGACATTATCTCTTACCTCAAGAGTTTGTCTTATACTCGGACCACGAAGTCTTGAAGTTCCTTAGTTCTCAGAAGGGGTTAAACCCTAGGCATGGTCGGTGGGTAGAATTCCTCCAGTCTTTCACATTTGTCCTAAAACATAAGGCTGGAAAAGAGAATAAGGTGGCCGACGCCTTGAGTCGAAGGGTCTCCCTTCTTTCCACTGTTCGGGTAGAGGTCACTGGATTGGACCGCATGAAGGAACTCTATGGAGAGTGTCTCGATTTTGGCCCTACCTACTCTGCCTTGTCTACTGGATCCTCGACAGCATTTGTTGACTATCTACTCCAAGATGGTTTTCTATTTCGAGGGCAGCAACTCTGTGTCCCGAGGACTTCTGTTCGGGACTTTCTGATTTGGGAAATACATGTAGGAGGTCTTGATGGTCACTTTGGCCGCAACAAGACCATCCATTCTGTGGAGGAGCATTTTTATTGGCCTGGCCTGAAGAACGATGTGGCCAAGATTGTAGCCCAGTGTAAGACATGCACAATGGCTAAATAGGTCAAACAGAACACTGGTCTCTACACTCCTCTCCCCGTTCCTGATCGACCATGGGTTGATGTGAGCATGGATTTTATTCTTGGTTTACCTCGCACTGCTCACAAGCATGACTCCATCCTTGTTGTCGTTGTTCGGTTCTCTAAGATGGCCCATTTCATTGTATGTAGCAAAACAATTGATGCATCTAGAGTAGCCCACCTGTTCTTTGATGAAGTCGTACGTCTGCATGGTCTTCCCCAAACCATAGTGTATGACTGAGATGTCCGATTCACTAGTTACTTTTGGAAGACACTTTGGCACTTACTTGGCACCAAACTCAAATTCTCCACTGCCTATCACCCACAAATCGATGGGCAAACAGAGGTCGTCACTAGGAGTTTAGGGAATCTCTTGAGGTGTCTCGTAGGGGATCATTCCGACACTTGGGATCTTCTCTTGCCCAGAGCCGAGTTTGCATACAACAGCTCTGTCAATAGGTCCATAGGTATGAGTCCATTTGAGGTCGTGCATGGCTACAAACCCAGGAAACCTGTGGATCTCATTCCCCTCCCACTCGAGTCTAGGACATCCAAGTCAGCTGAGGAGTTTGCACAGCACGTCAAGAGTCTCCATGAGTCAATTAGCAAGCAAATAAGCCTCAGTAATGAGACTTACAAACGACTGGCTGATTCACATAGGCGTCACCATAAATTTCAAGAAGGTGACTTGGTTATGGTACGGGTCCAGCCCGAACGACTCTCCTCGGGAGCCCTTAAAAAGTTGCAAACCCGTAGTGATGGTCCCTTCCCAATTCTGCGGAAGATTGGCTCCAATGCTTATGTTGTGGACTTACCTCCCGAATATGGGATTAACTCTACATTTAATGTGGCAGACTTAGTGGCCTACAAGGAACCCACATTGATTCCTAGTGACCCTTTCGAGCCTTCTCCTCCCATTGAGAGTGAGCCCACCCCTGTGCGTCCCACAGTCTCGAGAGTACCGCGCGAGCACATTGAGAGGATACTGGATGAGCAGGTTACAACTACACGGAGCAGGGTGTACCAGCACTACTTTTTCCGCTGGCGGGACCGTCCACCTTCCGATGATTCATGGATCAGCTGGGAAGATCTCCAGCGCCTCTATCCAGATCTGCTAGAGCACTACCAGAGCAGTGTTCCCCCTTACTCGATAGAGTCGAGTTCCAGCCGTCCCGGGAGGGTTGGTGGGGACACCGGATCCACTACTCGGAACCGACGCCGCACTGCCTCGACACCGAGCTTAAGGCTCGGAAACTCACTCGAAGACTTAGCATCCTGAGTAGATACTTGTGTGTATTTGTACGTATTTGAGTATTGAGTATATACGTGTGTAAAATACATGTATTACTACATGTATATTTACTTTTGTTTTATTAGGCAAGGTTGGTCAAAAGACATGTGTATTTTATTTTTATTAAACCCATAAGTCAAAGGTGGGTTGTTGAGTCTTGTTTTATTAGGCTAGGGCATATATGCAAATAGGAGAAGTTTAAAGGTAAGAATGTAATGGCATTCCCTATATAAAGGGGGGCTAATGAAGGTTTGTAATATGATGAATTGAATGAGAGCTAGCTTGTACGTGAGAGCATTCCTCTCTTGTGCTTTTCCCTCCCTCTAACTCCCTTGTGAGAATAGAGTGTTGCCCCGGTTTAAGACCGTCCGACGTGAGGTCGAGCTGCGTGAGGTAGCAAGCTATCCCGTCTTGTTCGTCCCCTCGGAGCTGCCGTCGATCCTTCCTCCAACGCCGACCGCGTCAGCCTCCTTCTCAAGCTCGGCTATTCTCTGCTCGGCTTCGAGCAACTTCCTCTCGGTCTCGAACAGCTTCGCCTCAGCTTCAGTCCGCACGACCTCGGCTTCCTCTCGCACTCGCTCGGCCCCCGGACCTGGTTGCTAAGTTCCTCCCGCTCAGCCCTCCACTGCTCGGAGCGCTCAACCTAAGACTGACGCTCCTCTTTTAGGAGCTCGCCCTTCAGGTCAGCCATATAACGAGCTTGGGCCAGCTGGTCGACCAGCGTCCGAGCCTCCTCTTGGCTCGACCGGAGCTGAGCCCGGAACGAGGTGGCCTCCCGCCAAGAGACTTCAACCTCGGAAGTCAATTGACTGATCTTCCGATCAGACTCAGCACGAACCTGAGAAAGGAACCTCTCCTCACTGTCCCGCCGAACAAAGAAATCGGTTATCTCGGCCCCCAGCTGGGCCATGATCAAACCGCCCTCCATGACCCTCTCAAAGAGCAAAGAGGGGGGACCGCGTCTGATTTCTTCCCGATTCAACGAAGGCACCAAGGATCGGCACCGTTGATATAGAGAAGCCCGGACGACAGGTGCGCCCACCGAAGGAAGAGGACTCCTCTCTGGAGGAGCCGGGACCGAAACACCCCCCCCCAGCGTCCCCACTTCTAGGACGATAACGCTCTACGCGGAATGGGATATCGCCTCGTCCCGCGCCCCACCAACTTCGGCCAAAAATTCAGAGGCTGCCGCCTCGATTTGCGGCATGTCAGGTTCGGCGACACCTCCCCCACCAACGGCAGTCGCCTCTGGCTCGACAGGCGGGAGATCCTGGCAGCGGACTTCCTCGGCTGGACGCTCCTCGACGGAGCGGGCGCGCCCCTCGATCAGGCGAGCATGCTCCTCGGCCGGACGAGAGACCCCCGCCTTCTTCAACCGCTTTTTCTCAGCGGTTCGAGCCTTCATCGAAGGCAGGAGCATCCACTCCCCCGGATCCTTGCTCTTGGCCCCGCGGCGCTCGGAGGCATCTCCCCTAGCAATCTGCTTGCCCCGGTCTCTGGCGCTGGAAGGATCCTCAGACACGTGGGGTTCACTCGGAGCAGGCGTCTCCTCCAGGCCGACGATCTCTTGCTCCGACGGTTGTTCCCCCTTGTCATTCGTCCGCCTCGAGTCTGAGCAGCGAAAATCAGCACATCAGAAAAGAGTCCACCTGCTCGACCCGGAAGTGGCGACGCAGGACCCTAAGGTTCTTACCGAGAGACGACAACGCACGGGAAGGATAGTCCTCGATATTGGCCGCGGTCATCAACTCGACGGTCGACCGGCGATTCTTTTGAAGAACCCTAATCTCCTCCTCCAGTTTCGGAGAAATCGCCGCCTGCTTCGGAGGAATAGACGGATGGAAATTAATCGCCGTCGGGAAATCCCAAGGGGCGTCCTCCACAGACGAACCCACTTAGAAAATTGGGTCTTCCACCCCTTGTGAGAAGAGTCTTTGGCGGAAAGAGACACGCAACTCCTTTCCCTCCTCGCATGAAGGTAGAAGAAACCTTTACCCGCGTGGGTCTGCTCCTTCAACTCGAAGAAAGAATTGAAAAGATCCAAAGAAGTGCGGAGCCCGCACGAGCGGCAGAGGAAGATGAAAGAAAAGATGAACGTATACGAGTTGGAGACCCAGAGCTAGTCGGTAAAACTAAAGTAGTCGCACAACAAAATGGTGAAGAGGGAGGTGGAACCCACTCTTCCAAGCCAAAAGGAAAGTACAGAAGAGGCCCGGACGATAGGACAAGTTGGATTCATGAGGCTGCGGCGGAGAGAAGAAATACTTCCACGGCAACCCATACCGGTTCTCCGTCCTCTTTACTTTGGCCTCACCTAGCTCACTGCGCATAGGATGCTTGGGCTGCGGCACCAAACTTCCTGTGCCAAGCCCAGCTTCGCGCATCTCGGACGAAGGATGTTGCTCCACCATTGAAGAAAGAGAGGAACTGGAAGAAGAGGAAGAAAGCGCCGAATCGGACAATCCCGGAGGAGGTGGAAGCTGGCGAATCGCCGTCGCCGCAATCTCTGCTAGCTCCGCAAAGGCCTCCGCTAGACGCTGCTCTTCCCGATCTCTCTCGTGGCGCATGAGCCCTTCCAAAATACTAATGCGGTGGAAAGAGAAAATCATAAACGAAGGTGATTTGGGACGCAAACACGCGCGATATTTATCTCCCCATGAACTTGATGAGAAACGGCGCGACGCTCCGAAACCCAAGAAGGGGGTTCCTCGCATCGACTCAAAAGAGTCATCATTACAGACAAGCTCCCAAGACAGCCGCATTAAGTGGCCCCTGCCGGAGATGATTTCTCACCCAAACCGAGCCACCAATATCATCCCCATAACTACTACTCATCCGAGCCCAATCTTGGCTCGAGAGTAGGAGGGGGGCAAGTGTAGAGGGAGAAAATCAACCTTCCGAGAGCACGGCCCAACTAGGTCCAATTCGACCAAATCAAGCCCAACTCCCAAAAGTGACAGCCCCATTTTGGGCCCACTTACTCTAAAGCCCAAAAATTCACTCGGAGCAGCATTTCCTAGGCGGCCCTCGGGTCCGGAAGTCCGAGCGACAGGATGGTCAAGAGATCCCCTGCGGGGACCCAATATGGCCCACCTGAGCTATACATCCATCGCTCGAGGCAAAATCCCGAGCGAACACCTCTGGCTCGGACTGACTGTCGAAAACTCATCCCAGTGTCCGTTACGCATCCAACAGGAGCAAGGAATTCCAAAGGATAGGGGAGGGCAAAAGTCCTTACGCCATAATGAGCCCACTATCAAGGACATAACCCCCTGAAGCCCCCTCATCTCCCTGGACTGTTACGTTAAACGGATTGCTATATAAACTCCAAGGAGACCCCCTGAGAAGGTAAGGCAATGGTCCTGAGAGAAAACCACCACACATCTTGGTGGAGAGTAATCTCGCACCCCCCTCTCTCCTACCTTTTTCTTCACCTTCATGCTCTATCACATTTGCTGACTTAAGCATCGGAGGGTTTTCCCCGAGGAGTCCTCCCTGGGTACCTCTGATCCGTTTCCTACCTTGCAGTTCATACAGACGTGATGACCGTGATCAAAAGATTCCCCTCGGATCTCACGGTTCAAGATCAGCGCGAGATTACCCCTCTTCAGGTCTTATGTATTTTGTTTTGGTTTCTTATAGAATTCTTTCTGTTGTACAAAAGAGTTAGTTGCAGATTTATTGTGCAAAGAAGACGCCTTTTTGCCACCAATAACTGCTTGCAAGACTTCCTTCCCACTTTGAAATCCCGTAATGATTATTTTGGAATCAATCCAGGCCTTAGGAAGGTGCAAGTCCCTTGTTGGGTGCAGCGGAAAATGTAACAATAGAGTATAATAAATGAAGCACTAAGTGAACGTCAGAGAATATAGAGAGAAGTTCAGAGAAGATGTTTGATTTGGAATTTTTACTGGTACCTGTTGAATACTGGCTTTAAGGGCCTGTCTGAACACAAAGTATAAACACATTTTGGTTTCTGATAAACTCCTTTTTTTGTTACAACCGTTGCTTGAATGGTTAAAAATAGGTTTATCATAATCAAATTAGAGCAATGAAAAGAGGCGGTCAAAGTCTGGAGCGGAGAAGATTGGCAGGTAATTTACTCAACTATCATTTTATTTTTTTTCAAGCACATTTCAGAGAATAAGAGCATAAGAGCAAACAAAAATGGTTCTATATATTGTGCTGGCACAAGGATAGTTGTAGATATCTGAAAGTTGGAGGTTATATAATAATTTAGTTCTCTACTTTTTCTTTTGGACTGCATCTAACAAATCCATTCATTTTTTTGATGCATTAGTGCAAAAAGAATGGCACTTTTTTGGATCGCTCAGATCTATTCATATATAGTTACTCATGTGCCTATAGATGGAAAGCCTGTCAACGAGGAATGTGCTACTGTCATAGTAAGTTTTTTCGAAGAAAATCCCTCTACAATAAATAAGTTATTATCCCTCTGTTGTAGGATTGAGCTTTGACTATAAATTGACAGGATAAGTTGAAGGATCTAAAGTAGTCTCAACTTGCTTCAAGCTCAGTCGGTCCTCGTCCAGTTGCTTTGCAAGGTGATGTATTTGCGCAAGTTCTTGGTGAGGATAGATCAGGCCGTGTTAGGAGTTTAGGGACAAGCCCAACTCCCTCTACATTGTGGGGGACATACCATAATTTGCAGGCTGAGAACAATATATTGAAAAATCGAGTGAAGGAATTGGAAGAGAGGCTGGCCAAGGTTGAGCAATCTACTGTACAGGTTGGTGCAATTACATTCAAGAATACTATTTTAAATCTTTCTAACTGTTCATGACATGTATATGATAACCAGGGAGCAAATGGAGCTATACAACACATATCAGATTCGGTGGTGTGCGCATCAATAGCAAGTATTCAAACAGTAACAGATCAAGTAATATTCTTTAGTCTACTGAACCCTTGACCAATATGGCCAGATCCCTATAGCCATCTCCTCAATGAAATAACAATTTTCATGGTCTGATCTCCCATTCATAAGAACCTTTAGAGGAATCCTCCTCTCCATCCAGAAAAGTACCCACTTGTATGGCTTGGGGCAAGCTGAAACCCAGAACATCATCAGCTGCAAATGACTTTTGCAATTCCTTCCATCATAGATGTTACAGTAATGTGGAAATAAGGAAAGCTCTCCAGCCCGTCACTTGGGACTCACATTTTCACTTCATGACATGTATAGGATTGAAATTAGAACTAATCTGTAATGATATAAAACACTGGCATCTTTGGACTTTGAAATTATTAGTTTCAAAATTAGTAAAAATAAAATATTTATTCTGTTGATGATTGTTCCCAATGCAAAAGAAAAAAAAGAAGATTCTTCTGTAAAAGAGCCGATCTTGATCTCAGATTCCCTGTCCTACACCAACCGTAATAAAATAAATGTTGAAATTTGAGTACTCTGCAATAGTTCAAACACAAAGGAACCTAGAGGTTAGTGTTTTATATTGATCAAAATGACCTTTAATGTCTGCACCCAGATCCGGACAGACTGGATGGATGTGGATTCCATATATTTTATTGTTTCATGTATTGGTGTCAAGTAGACAAAAGGTATCATCTGATGCAAGAAGATAATATATTGGTGGGCATGATTTATTTCTCAGGCCATTTTTGCTTTCCTCGACCTGTTTAAGTTGAGTTCAGCTAGCTGTGCCTGTGGGCCAGCTCAGCCAATTGACACCTTAGTACCAACAAGTGATCAACCCAACAAGTAGCCATGACATAAACAAGTGTTGACACACAATGCAGACCATTATAAATTTAGCATGTATGCATGTGAGGAATTGCAATGTCGGTTACACTAAGTGAGGATGCCAATAAAATCTGTGCTGATAATGATGGAGCTAATTCTTTCTTTTCATTGTTATAAGTTTGTGAAAACTTACAGGCAACATGGTCAGACATTCTGGCATGTCTACTGGAGAAAGTTAACAAATTTTCTAGGAAACTTAAAAGAAACAAAACACACTTACCCTTTAATGAAACTCTGAGAGGTTCAACTAACTCCAAAAATTCAATCTCCTCAAGTGCTTTAAAGTTTAAACACATCTTCTGCATTAATGATCTTGTGTTTTTGATTCCCTGCATATGTCGTTTGCCCTGAAAAAAAATGACAGGCCAGAAGACAAAGCTAATCAGTTGTGAATTCTACTTTATCCATCCAGTAGATTGCACATTAGCCTGGGGTTTAGAGTAAGAAGAAAAGAAAATTAACTCGAGAAAACAGACAAGATACAAAAACATGCAAGGTCACAAACAGCAACGCCTTTACCAGCTTATCACAAAAGAATGAGCAATTTAAAGGGAATCAAACTACTGTTCAGTATATCTAATACCATATTCATACTTCATGTATTAGTTCCTATGGATCTTCTGGCCATTTGTGAAACATTTTAGTTTATCTCTATGCATGGCATACTTGATCAAATATATGGTAACCCATCTTTTCCTTATAAGATTTATGAATGAAGAAATGAAAGAAGGTTGATCTTTTACATTGTCTTGATTTCATACAAAATAGTAAATATTTCATATTTTGAATGTTTCTCAAAATAATGTCCTGATTTTATGGTGTTAATAAATGTATCATAGTTACAAGGGAAGAGAGTGAAAATGTTAGATTTGGACGATTAGCATGTGGGGACCGGACTTGTGATGAGCGTTGATAAAGCAAAAGCGGTCATGGGACGACAAATTGAAACATCATATTGTTAAATTTTTGTTGTCTATGCAAACGAGTCTGGTGCTCCACTTGCCATAAAAGATCAAGAGAGGAAGAAAATTGGAGATGCCGTTGAGAGCCATATTCTATGGCTTAAAGAATATGTATGGAAATTATCATTCTTTCATTTCTAAGTTCATATTATCATTCTTTAAGTTTGAAGTGAATTACTCATATTCATTTATCTATTTTACAGTTAATCCCTGAAGCGGCGAAGTCACTCTTTCCCCTCTTCATTTTCTTACTTATTTGGTGATACGTTAGACTCTCTCACATTTTGCTATGTATCTTGATGACAAAATATTTACACTAATTTTGATTGTGTATATGTTATCATAAAATTACATCTACATATGTTTTGTACACGGTGATGCACATTATGATATTTTGCCACATATTGTGATTGCAATGAAACATTGTCACACAATGTGATTACAAATTGAAGTTAATTACATCTTTCTGAGGGGAGAAAATCCTTGATTAATCGCCAGGAGAAAAGGCCTGATGGCCTGAAATCTGTATTAATGCAAGCGTAGAAATGTAAAATATTTTTTATTATTTGTGACGAGAAATGAAAATATTCCATAACGGGAACTTGTTGATTCGATGAGGAATCAAATTTTGCGCCGCTCATAACTATTTCATTATGATCATCATCATTATTCTTTTATTATCAATTTTTTATATTTTTTTATTCTTGATTGTTTTAATATTATTACTTTTTGTTATCTAGATTTTATCGTAATCTTTATTGTTTTGATTTTTTATTATATTTTTTGTTGTTTTGATTTTGTTACATTCTTTTTTTCTTATTATTTTGATTTTATTAAATTTTTATTTTGAGTGGATGTTATTTTTTTGCTTTGATTTTGTTATATTATTTTTTGTTGTTTTGATTTTCTTACATTTTTTGTTTTGATCTAATTATGTTCCTCTTGTTTTTGTTGTGATTTGAGCGACGAAGAATGAAGATTTTAGCATCATCTCCCCCTGTCCCACAGTATGTCAGGGGGGATGTAGCGGGTGCTCCTCTGTAGAAGTCTAAGACGGTCCCTTAATCGTCTAGATGTGCATGAAGTGCCAGCACTCGAGCCCATATTGAGTATAGTACCCTCGAGGACTAGTCTACCAGTCCGAGGGGCTTCTCGATTATGTCTGCACAAATCTTTCGACTCACCGTTGACATCGTTGCATATGCATATAGTTCAAAGGTGAACTGGCATAGTCTCGGGCCATCGAGTCTAAGGTTAAGGAACATCGTAGAAAGCTCATTCAGACATCGATCCGGGACTAATTTCTATTGAAAATGCAGCAACGCCATGGATGGTCCTCTATGCACATGTTTGCCAATGATCCAGTGTGATTTAATCTTAAGAAAGGAGATAAAACCCAACAAGAATAGGTCCGACCCAAGGGGTTATCGGCCCCGAAGCGAGGTCAAGTCATGGCCATGGCGGGGCAAACCTGTAGGGCCAGACCATGCTCGTAATAGGCGTTATTTATATTCCCTTTATTCATCATTCAAGAGCACCGAATCGGGCTAAACAGTTGCAAAGGAGGAATCCTCGGGGTTCCAGCTAGGGCAGTACAACACAGAGCGAAGCCCAGTGATCAATAGTAACATGAACGACATAAAGCACCCGTTTCGGGCCATAGCATCACACTCGGAATGAAATTAACGAAATTTAACCCTTAATAGGCCCAAAGTGAATAATTAAAAGTTATTATTCGTTAACATTCGCTTTTTCGTCGATATATGGTTATCAGGCAACCTGGAGAAACCCCCCTCGTGGCAGGATGAAGGCGATCGCTGGCTTGAGCCCTGAGGCGAGTGGGACGGCATGATAATGATGAAATCAATAGAAAATTATTTTTTAAGAGGATGTCTAATCACTTGTAGAAGAGAAAATCAAGGGCAGCTTACTAGGAGAACAGTGAGGGTGATGGGAATCAACTCTGCGCATGTATATTTTATTTTTGTATTTGTGTCCTTTTAGTTTGCATTGATACCCTTGTATTATTGGGTTTGCAATTGTAAGGCTTTATAAGTCAAAATGTGAGTCTTTAGATTTTAGTGGGTTTATTTGTAAAAGTCCAGCAGGACCAGCTGTGGCCCCCACCTTCTTCCCCATTGGTCCACCTAAGCCTTAGGGCCCATGTGGGACTAGTCAAATGTCCAAGGTGAGCTTCTAGATGGCTTAACTATTCAAGGGGACAAAGGGTGAAAAAATTCAAAAATGAAGGCTACATAGTCAAGGGGGTGCCCCCCATTTAATATATATTAATAGGTTTTGTATTTTTATTTTATTTGAGTCAAAACACATGGGAGAATTAAATGTGATCTCTCCCATTTACCCATCCCCAATCCTAGATCTAGGGGTAAGTTTGATCTTTTGACAATTTCTATATATACTTGCATTTTTCCATTTGGTAGAAGTTAATGAAGAAAAATTATTGAAATTTGCCAAGAGAGCCTTGTGCGACCCCCCTCTCTCCCCTACTGTTCTTCTTCCTTCTAGGGTGTGAAGCCCTCTATCAGAGTTCTATCTCTGCTGTCGCCATTCGTGCCGCCGATGAGCCACCGCGACCGTTCTTCGAAAGTGCTATCTAGGGTGCTGTTCTGTTGGACAGAGGCTTACTCCGAGATTTTTAACTCCCAACTCCCATATCTTCTGGAGCTGAAATTTTCAGGGTAGGTTCTCCACGTGATTCTCAACCTCCAGTAAATTCCCATCGAATTTAGAACATCATCCAATTTTCCTTTCCATTTAAGTTCCCCAACCTTCCAGATCTGCCACAGTTTTGCCTTGTGTTCCAGCAACGAAATATTTCTCCCATGAAGCCACCTTCCCCTTTTCTGATTGAGTCCAAATTTGGACTGGGTGGTCTGCCCACCGAATCCCATCTTCAGTAATTTTTACACGAATTTAAGAGCTCTTTTTCCCTTCCAAAAAATTGAAACTCAGTCAAAGATCTGATATGTCCTGTGCAGTCCAGATCCGATCCACCAGTGTTATAAAATATGTTTTCCCATCCAAACCTCCACCATAAATCTCAAAACAAATATCTTCGTCTTCCTTACTTATTCCTCTCCAACTTTCATGAAGAGCCCAACTTCCAGATCCGAAGTTTGAGCCACGGTCAACGTCTGTTCTCAGGAAAACCCATTTCTGTCCTGAGTTTCCTGAGTCTGTCAACCAGCGTGTTCAAAAATCCACCAAGGAGAATCCGGAGCCATAGAAATTCTTGCCATAGTCCTTGGTCAAAGTATTTTGAATCAGCTTTTCAATGGCACCAATTTCGCGTCAATCCGACGTCGGGATTGATCGTAGCAGCTGTTCTCGCCGGGTCGAGCGCTGTAAAAATAGAAGTCCAGATCCGTGGGCTGCAACTCCAACAAGTGCCGATTGGAGCCGCCTCGCCTACCACAAGGTGAACCGGCCCGCCGCCATCCCTGGGAGCGTCCCTCCAGGAGCCACCGTCACAGCGGAGCCACTCCATGCTCACTCGACCCCACCGACCAGTACGTGGGCCCCATGTGCGTGAGTACGCGTGCCGGCGAAGCTACACAAAACGCTGCCCGTCAACCCGAACCTGCTACTCTCGGGTCCCATTGTGTAACCCTTTACTTCCCTGCGTGGAGTGGGCAGAAATATTCACTTATGTAATTCTTAATAATTGTTGTTCCGAGAGTACAAGTTCGGCCGGGATCGTCTTCCCCACGCCCGGCGCGTGGAGGTATCGTGTTCGCTCCTTACTCGGCATTTTACTTTATTTCATATATATTTCTTTATACCGTTGCTAGAGAGCATGATAGGTTAATTAGCTCGCTATTTATTGTTATTCACCGCTACGAGCGAGAGAGCGAGACCCATCCCGTGACCCGATCCAAGCACGAGAGAGAGCCGACCACCCTAGCTCTTGTCGATTTCTCAACTGCGCACGTCCGTACGCTTCCCTCGCTTAGGGACGATCGCGAACTTATCTAAAGTCCAAGGGTCGCATATCAAATTGGAGTCGAGTCCGCTGTCCGTCCCGCATCAGTTTGGTATCAGAGCGAGTTGAGTCTAGGGTAATCATTCGTCATTGCTTAACAAAAATACAAAAAGTGTCGAAGTCTAAGTCGGTCTAAGTGTCTCATTCGCATACCATTATTCGGTATATCAATAGGTGTCGCCTGACCATTAGGTTACGTCTATCGGGGAGGTGATTCACTCGCGTGAGAGGATCTTCGGATCCCCGGACTCCTCCAGGTATCGGATCTTGGTTTAAGTCTAGGTTTCTTAGTTTGCAGTAGTTAGTGCATTCCAACCTTGTGTCCATTGCATGCCCACTCGTAGGGGTACCCAATACTCACCCCCACCACCACCTATGGCGGATTCCCGAGTCCCTAGTCTCGATGCGTCATCGGTGGCCGAAATGTTCCGAGCCATTATGGGAGAAATGCAAGGGTTGAATACACGCATAGATGTGTTAAGTACTCGGGTGGATAGAATGGAAGGGTTGAATATGCGGGTGGATGGCCTAGGCACATGCCTGGAAGAAAGGATGAAGGTCTTAGAGGATAAGGCCGTCGAGTCAGACCAGTTCGTTCAGGGTCTGGTAGGGAGAGTTGCCACATTAGAGAGAGCCCCAGCCGAGGCACCCCCGAGAACCGCAGTCGAGGCACCCCCCCCACCTACACATGGCCAACAGGAATCGGTTCAGCGACCTACTGCTCCAAGGGTTCAAGGGATAGATGTTAGCAGACGTCAAATCCCTGAGGTGCATGACTATGAGTCCGAGGATGAAAATAGGGGATATGGTCGTGACCGTCGTGTTCAACGACGGAATCGTGATTTGGATGAGGACGAGCGGACCCTCAGGATCGTTCGTGCTGACCCTCTCACTTTTGACGGGTCCTTAGACCCAAGGGTCTATCTTGATTACGAAGCCGGTATGGACCGATATTTTGATTAGTTTGAGATGTCAGACCAACGGAAGGTCAAGTTTGCCAAGGTGAAACTATTAGGGCAGGCATAAATCTTTTGGAGAAACATGGAGAACCTATTGTTTCATTGCCAGGAGCCCCAGGTAGAGACATTGGACGAGATGAGGTCCAAACTTAGGAAAAAGTACCTTCCTACTTCCTACCGCCAGCGTCTCATAGACAAATGGTAAAGTCTCACCCAAGGAGATCGGTCCGTCTCGGAGTACATCGCCGAGTTCGATGAATACTTTTTGCGATGTGACGTCACGGAGGAGAGCTCCCTTACTGTCTCCTATTTTCGGCGTGGTCTGCGACCCCACCTATGGTATGAGCTTTTCTGCTGCAATGTGGACAAATTAGAGGATGCGTATCAGGTTGCACTCGAGATGGAGCAGTTCAAGGTAGAGTTTGAGTCTACCCAACGGTTGGACCCCATCCCTCTTCGTAGTATCGAGTCACGTAGCTCATTAGGCTCATACTCGAGGGCCCCCATGGCTCGACCTCAAGAGCCCGCCCGTCAGGAGCACTCTGCTCCGAGGTCTCGTCCTGCCCCGCCACAGGTGTAGATGCCTAATTTCGGACATCCCGCAGACCCTTGTCTAGCCATCATTGAAGTGACACCTTTTCCTTGGTTGATTGGTTGTGTGAAGTCTCATCCTTGTTTAGGTAGGCTCCACCCTGTCCCTTTGAGGTACTATATATGATTCTATCCATTGCATGCCCTGATCCCTGGGCGGCCAAGGTGCTGGTCGCCCACAACCCAGGGCGGCCAGACACCTGGCCGCCCAGCCCATTCCAGGGCGGCCAAACTATTGGCCGCCCACCATCATAGGCGACCACCTAGCTGGCCGCCCAGCATCCAAGGTGGCCAGACTGTTGGCCGCCCAGCTCCTCAAGGAGGCCATCGATTTGGCCGCCCAGCCCCTTGGGCGACCAAAGCTTTGGCCGCCTCCTGTCAACCGTCCGTCAACCCAACGTTCTGCCTACTCCGGGCACGTTCTGCGGAATTGCTCCCATTCCGGGAGGTTCCAGGCTCACCTATCTTGCACGTAATCTCTATTTTCGAATGATTTTTGGAGCGAGATTGCCCCCACATACAAAACCTCCGTTTGAAACCATCTCGGGGGGGGGGGGGGGTTGGACACTTCGTGAGGGGGGTGGGACATTTTTCTCACAGGTTGGACATTTGGTGAGAGAAAGAGGTTCTGTCAGTTTGGTGAGCCATAGAGAGCTGTGAGAACGAGAGAAAACCTTCCCCGATCTTCCCCTAGCCGCTGAACCCGCCGTTGAAGAGCTCCGCGACCGGAGAGTCTAGCTTGCAGGGGGCGGCCATCGACATGGCCGCCCACCTCCTCTGAGCGGCCACACATGTGGTCGCCCTTTGTTGGTTGACGGGCAAACCCCGTCGTTCTTTCCCTTGTTCCCCACATTACTACATCTCTTCATGTTTTACTGCATCCATGCATATTAGCCTTGCCTAGATCCTATCTTTAAAGAGGTTTTCAATCCCAAAACATAGGGAAGGCGGATGGTCGAAAGTCTCGGCCATCCCCCTTCTCGCCTCCCTCCCCGGTACGATCACCCCCATTTGCACGTTTCTTCCTTTAGTTAGATCATATACTACATAATCACAGTCTACTGGGTTTGTTCATTTTGTTTGCTGGATAATTTTGCAGGAACTTCGTCATCGACTCGTAGAGCTCCGCGTTCTTGGCCGGCCGAGAACGAGGACAGAAGAATCCATATTCTCCCGTTCCTAAGGCGTTCATGATCTTCTTACTCATGTGAGGCCCAGGTATAGGTCTCTGGCGATCACGTTATTTCTATGTTTCTAACCTTTGCACTGTAGGTAGCAGCATCACAAGTTCGGGAGGCCACACACAGCATCGCGCACCTGCGCAGACGCCGCCACCTTCCGGCACCTGCAACGCGATCTGCCTCCACCCCAACCACCGGCACCCATTGCTCGCCCCCCGGCACCCATTGCCCGTCCTCCGGCACCCATATCTCCTCCCTTGTTACCTACACCCACTACACCCCCTGTCCATCGGGAGGATAAGGGTAAGGGGCCACTCATCGGAGAGAGTAGTAGGTCTCGAATGTAGTGTTATCACTGTTAGGGGTTTGGCCACTTTGCCAACCAATGCCCCTCTCGTACCTCACTAGCCCTTGGGGACAAGAGGGTTGGAGAAGACCCACCTTCTGGGATTGTGTCTGCCAGCTATGAGGCCGATCCGGCACTAGCTGATGAGTTCTATGAGGTAGACTCGGAAGACCCCACCGATACCCATGATGCAGCACTCGGATGATGACCACCTAGGGGTGATGTCACCGCATTAAGTCTAGGGTCCTGCATGAGTCTGTTTTCTTCTTTGTGTGGTTTGTTAGGAGTCTATGCATACATTTGTCAATGCATAATGAGTCTGCATGTGTCTTGTGCAAGCTCGTAGATGTCAGTCCATTGCGCGTATGAGGCAAGTCGGCTCTATTGCGTGCGTTGTAGCCTTGCCAGAGTATGGGATCAGCTCTACATCCATGTCCCGGATCTAGTCACCTACAGGGACCTAGCGGTGATTCCTAGTGAGTCTTCGAGCCGCCTCCTCCCTTTTGAGCGTGACCCCACCCGGAGTGTCCACCATTAGCCTCGTTCCCACAGCAGCTGTGCATATCGAGTGTATACGGAATGAGCATGTGACGATTAGTTGGAGTGGAGCGTACCCGCGCTACTTGGTACGGTGACGGATCTACCGAGCTACTCGAGCAGCCGCACCCCTTACTCGACGGGGTCGAGTTCTTCCCACCTGGGGAGAATTGATGGGAATCAACTCCGAGCATGTACATTTTATTTTTGTATTTGTGTCCTTTTAGTTTGCACTTATACCCTTGCATTATTGGGTTTACAATTATAAGACTTTATAAGTCAAAATGTGAGTCTTTAGGTTTTAGTGGGTTTATTTGTAAAAGTCTAGTAGGACCAGCTGGGCCCCCACCTTCTTCCCCATTGGTCCACCTAAGTCTTAGGGCCCATGTGGAGCTGGTCAAATGTCCAAGGTAGGCTTCTAGATGGTTTGACCATTCAAGGGGACAAAGGGTGAAAAAATTCAAAAATGAAGGCTACATAGTCAAGGGGGTGCCCCCCATTTAATATATATTAATATATTTTTTATTTTTATTTTATTTGAGTCAAAACACATGGGAGAATTAAATATGATCTCCCCCGTTTACCCCTCCCCAATCCTAGATCTAGGGGTAAGTTTGGTATTTTGTCAATTTATATATATACTTGTATTTTTCCATTTGGTAGAAGTTAATGAAGAAAAATTATTGAAATTTGCCAAGAGAGCCTTGTGCGACCCCCCTCTCTCTCCTATTGTTCTTCTTCCTTCTAGGGTATGAAGCCCTCTATCTGAGTTCTATCTCTGCCGCCGCCGTTCATGTCGCCGACGAGCCACCGCGACCGTTCTTCGGAAGTGCTGTCCAGGGTGCTGTTCTGCTGGACAGAGGCTTACTCTGAGTTTTTTAGCTCCCAACTCCCAGATCTTCTGGAGCTGAAATTTTCAGGGTAGGTTCCCCACGTGATTCCCAACCTCCAGTAAATTTCCATCGAATTTAGAACATCATCCAATTTTCCTTTCCATTTAAGTTGCCCAGCCGTCTAGATCTGCCACAGTTTTGCCTTGTGTTCCAACAACAAAATATTTCTCCCATGAACCCACCTTCCCCTTTTCTGATTGAGTCCAAATTTGGACTGGGTGGTCTACCCACTGAAGCCCATCTTCATTAATTTTTACACGAATTTAAGAGCTCTTTTTTCCTTCCAAAAAATTGAAACTTAGTCAAAGATCTGATCTGTCTTGTGCAGTCCAGATCCGATCCACCAGTGTTATAAAATATGTTTCCCCATCCAAACTTCCACCATAAATCTCAAAACAAATATCTTCGTCTTCCTTACTTATTCCTCTCCAACTTTCATGAAGAGCCCAACTTCCAGATCCGAAGTTTGAGCCATGGTCAACGTCTGTTCTTAGGAAAACCCATCTCTGTCCTGAGTTTCCGGAGTCTGTCAACCAGCGTGTTTAAAAATCCACCAAGGAGAATCCGGAGCCATAGAAATTCTTGTCATAGTCCTTAGTCAAAGTATTTTGAATCATATTTTCAACGGCACCAATTTCGCGTCAATCCGACGTCGGGATTGATCGCAGCAGCTGTTCTCGCCTGGTCGCGCGCTGTAAAAATAGAAGTCCAGATCCGTGTGCAGCAACTCCAACAAGTGCCGATTGGAGCCGCCTCGCCTACCACAAGGCGAACCGGCCAGCCGCCGTCCCTGGGAGCGTCCCTCCAGGAGCCACCGTCACAGCGGAGCCACTCCAGGCTCACTCAACCCCACCGACCAGTACGTGGGCCCCACGTGCGTGAGTACGCGTGCCGACAAAGCTACACAAAACGCTACCTGTCAACCCGAACCCGATACTCCCGGGTCCTACTGTGTAGCCCTTTACCTCCCTGTGTGGAGTGGGTAGAAATATTCACTTATGTAATTCTTAATAATTGTTGTTCCGGGAGTACAAGTTTGGCCGGGATCGTCTTCCCCATACCCGACGCTTAGAGATATCGTGTTCGCTCCTTACTCGGCATTTTACTTTATTTCATATATATTTCTTTATGCCGCTGCTAGAGAGTATGATATGTTAATTAGCTCGCTATTTATTGTTATTCACCGCTGCGAGTGAGAGAGCGAGACCCGTCCCGTGACCCGATCGAGGCACGAGAGAGAGCCGACCACCCTAGCTCTTACCGGTTTCTCAACCGCGCACGTCCGTACGTTTCCCTCGTTTAGGGACGATCGCGAGCTTGTCTAGAGTCCAATGATCGCATATCAAATTGGAGTCAAGTCCGATGTTCGTCCCGCATCAGAGGGTGCCGGAGCACCCTTCATGAGGGTGCCGGTTCACCCCTCGTGAGGGTGTCGGATCACCTCCTCTTGCTTCTTTTTTTTGTTTGTCTCCTTTTTGTTTCAATTTTGATTATATATATATATATTTTATTTTGATATGTTAAATATTATCTTCTTTGTTGTTTTAAATCTTATTATCTTATTTTTTGTTGTTTAGATTGATTATATTTTTTTGTCATTTTTAATGGTATTATATAATTTTTCTATTGTTTTGATTTGTTGTAGCCTTCTATGTTATTTTGATTTTGAAATATGTGCATTTTTCTGACTTTTCCTTTTTTGTTTCTCATTCCCCCTTCTTATTTATTGTCCCAATTTATTATTATTATTATTATTATTATATTATTATTTATTTATCTTATTCTTCTTTCTTTTTTAGAAAAGGTATACACCGACCCGATTGTATATATTTTTTGTGTTGGTTTTATTATATATTATTTATTCATTTATTTTTGTTGCTTTGGTAAGGCTAGTCTCGTAGCCAACCGCGGTGAGATGTTTGTTGCTTTGGGGACCCGTGAGCACTGTTCAGGTGGTGTCCCGTGGCTCTGTGGTAAGGGCGGAATCGGGATTGGCAGGTGTCCACTGGGATTGACCGAAGAATTTGATGAGATCAGATGGTTGAGTGACGCCGGTGGGCGGAGGCCTTTTCCGTGAGGTTTGCGTCGGATGGTGGTCCTTGACGGGACGTTGGTGTCGCAATGATTATCCTTGGTTTGGTGACCAGCATGGGATGGTTCTCCTGTAAGTCTGAGTCGAGTGAGGTGATGACTGAAGACGCCAAGATCTTATCATTTGGTTTCGTCATGCTCCCCGAGAGGGTCGAGTTGGCGCGATGTTTGAGCTCGGATGCGGTGTCTGAGAGGAGTGCGGCTCGAGATGCGGCATCAGTCTGTGTGAGAGTCGACGGATGGCTTGCCGAGGTTTGGAATGTTTCCTTCGGACCCGGTGGAGGACCAGGAAAGAAGGAAGAACCTGAGCGAGCGGTCGGTGATCGTCGGCGCGTGGTCTTTTCACAGACAGAAGATGCTGGTTGTCGGGGCTCGAGCGTGGCGAGAGCCGTATGCCAGCGAGACCTTTGGTGGTCGTTTCTGTGATGTGCCTTTTCGGATGGGATCTGGGCTTTGTCGAAGTTTGTCTTCTGACAGGAGTTGGCACAGTGTTATGTCCGGCTTTCGGCTTGCTATGTGTGAGGTGTTTCTTGGTGCTGAGCCGATGTTCTGGTTGCGGTCTGATGAGATAGCTGCGTGAGCTGGTGGAGGCTCTGTCTTGGTTGCTCCCTTGAGGAGGGTGTGCGACCTGTCAGCTAGCTGTGAGGCTGATGTATGTTTCGTATGTCGACCATTGGTTGGTTCGGTACCTGTTTCTCGTGTCGAGGGTGTGTCTCCTCGGTGGGCGAGATGGTGGCAGCGGTGCCATGTTAGTTTTCGTGGTGTCTGAGGTGACGCTGGACTGTGTCCTTTGGTATATGCCTGCTCTGTTGGCTAGTGTGTTCGGCGCGAGGAGCGAGGTGTTGTTTGTGATCGTAAGTCTGGCTGTGTCTCTCAGGTTTGGCGTTTTCGTGAGAATCGAGATTTTCTGTGCTGGGGCACTGACAGCGTTGGCAGTTGGTTCAGTGTTCTTCCCCTAGGACTTTGTGCTAGGTCCTGAATTTCGAGGACGAAATTCCTTTAAGGGGGGAGAGCTGTAATGTCCCGGATGTTTCGGATATTTTTCGGATCATTTTAGCGGGTCTCGGAGTGTATTTTGTGCTTTACACGTGTTTTTCCCTGTTGTGCCTTCGGAACTCTGTGCAGGGCAAACCGTGGCGTTCTTCGACTCCGGGACTGTGCCACTGCGTTGTGCTCCTCCCGAGGATCGCAGAGGTAATTTTTCGTAATTTTCTGAATTTATCGAATTTTCGGGTTTTCCTATATATACTAACCCTTTCCTCTCTCCCCCTCTCATTCTCTCATTCTCACTCTCTCTCTTCTCTCACGCCCTCTTTCTCCCCTCTCTTCTCCGGCGGTCGACGGAGCGAGGCGGGGGCGAGGCGGAGCCGGCGCGGGCGAGGACGCGGGCGAGGATGGGCGAGGATCGAGGCGGTGGAGGCGCGTGGGAGCTCGTGGCGCGGTCGCGAGCCGGCGAGGGTTTCACGGCGTTTGTTCGTGGATCGGCGTCCACGGCGCGTCGTTTCTTCGGTGGAGGTAGGGTGATGGTTCCCCAGCTCGTGCACTTCCTTTCTTGCGAGTTTCGTAGGCCGTGGTGAGCCGAGCGGGTGGAATCGGGGTTTTTGGGCAAAACCCATGTTTTAGGGCTTGTGATCCGATCTCTCGTTTCAGTGCATTTTAGGCCGATCCGAAGCCGTAGATGCATGCTAGGGGCTTCTGGGGAGCTTCCCCCTTGTTTTCCCCCTCTCCTGTGGAGGTATGGGGGCGTGGAATGAGTTTTTCTGCCGTTTCCGCCGTTTTCGGTCGCGGACTGAGAACGCGCTAGCTTCCAGTAGCGCGTTCTTGAAGGTCGCGCTGCCCCGACGGGGCGCGTTCATCGGAGAAGATGAACATTAAGACGGTTCATGTCGCGCTATGGGGTCTTAGCGTCTTTTGCATTGTCGCGCTAGGGATTCCTAGCGCGATCTGCCTTGTCGCGCTAGGTGATCCTAGCGCGATCTTCCTTATCGCGCTAGGGATACCTAGCGCGTTCTGCTTTGTCGCGCTAGGTGATCCTAGCGCGATCTTCCCCGTTGTCTTGTCTTCCCCTTGGACCGTGTGAGTCCTGGACACCCCGTGGAGTTCCGTGACCGTGTCTTTGGGTGTCTAGAGGGTTAGTTTACCTCGATTAGCGTGCCCATGAGTGTAAGGGTCCGGGTGACCTTCTTGTGTTCCGATTGTGTTGTGTTGGTCCCTGGTCGACCCGGTTGGGACCCAGTGGTCGACTTGCGGTCTCGTGAGTGCCATACACCCATGGGATTCTGTGTCCGTATTTTGAGGGTGTCTGGAGGACCGTGTTACCTCGTTTGGCGTGCCCGTAGGGTTGAGAGTCCGGGTGACTTCTCGCATGCTGGGCTTTCGTGTTACGCTTGATCGAGTCGCCGTGTATCGGTATGTGTTTGCGGTGGGGTCTCCCCCGCATGTCGTGGGTTTCTTTGGAAGGTGATTCCCGTGTGGGCCACGTGTTTGGCCTTGGACTGCGAGTCCATTTATCCGGCCTGGGGCTGGAGGTTTCCCGCTTGCTCCAAGATGGGAAATCATCGTGGCGACTTGTGTGCTGCCTTGGGAATCATGCTTCGGTGTTTTCCGTGTGGCCCATGAGGGTGGCCTCTGTCCCTTGGGTTCCCTTCCCGAGGGTGTAGTCTGGGCGGCTCGTGAGCTGTTTCGGTACTCGTGCTACCGTGGTTTTAGATCTAGAGATTGGACTAGATTGACGGCCTTGTGCTGTTACGTGCAACGGTCTTGACCCCGAGTCTTGTGACTCAAGGACCGTTGGGTGTAGTGTGTCTAGAGGACTGTCCAGAGTCTAGTGGCTCGGCGCCACTTGAGTTTCTCGACTCTCGCGCAGGGTGCGTGCGTGGTCGTAGACTGCGAGTCCCGTTTCTTCTCCGACTGTGGTCACCGTGCGACGGGGCCGGTACGTGGGGTGGTCCCTGTACGTCGTCGGATGCGGACGTTGTTTTCCGTTGATTTGAGAGTTTACTCCTTCAGTGACCCTCCACTAGTCGTAGCCCACCAGTACGCGTGTGCTGGTCGCACCAGGGAGTGGTGTACGGGCTTACCCTGAGGACGGTTTTTAGACTGGTTTCCGTCGGGCCCCTCGTCACATCAGAGTCCAGTGCCAGGGGAAAACTAGTCAGAGGGCCAGACCTAGGATGCGTGGTCTGTGTGTGCACATGTGGTTGGGGACAGTGGACACCCGTCGACGGGCGTGACCCCAGCTAGTCACTTGTTTGTGGTTACTTGTACGGTGTTCGCGCCTTTGGTAGGAGCTACCACGTCAGGCGGTTCACCTGCGGCGCGGTATAAGACGTCAGGGGACGCTACCGGCTGTGCTTCTAGTGGGTGGTACTCCTGTCGAGTACGGAGTGACAGACTGTCAGTCGTGTGTTTCCGACCTTCGGGTTGTCGGTCGTGTTGACCGTTGAGTTCGGTTGTTTCACCGTGGCGCGTGTGTCGGTTCTCGTGCCGTGAGACTAATGCTAGTGGCTTTACCGAGGTTGCGTCTTGTTGTGCGGTACCCGCGATCGGATGGTCGGGGTTGCACCTTGGACAGCGTGTCCAGATAGGCTGTGTCCGGGGGACAGGCCTCTACGGCGTGGTTGCCGTGTGTTTTTACTTCGGTAAGCGGTACTAGTGTAGTTCGGTAGCCCCGACCGCGAGGTCAGGGTGTGTTTCTGGTACAGTAGGAGTAGCTGTAGTGCCGAGTTTGACCGGCCACCGGTTTGCTGTTCCTGCTGTTGTTGTAGCTCTCCTTTCCGCTACCGCCGTTGTTTCCGGTTGGGGTTCCGCGGGATCCCTGCTGAGTCTCTGTTTTGGAGACTCATTCCCTGCTTTTCAGGTGTAGCGGTTCTTCCTCGGGGTCCGAGGGTGCGGAGCGGAGGTTCTCAGTTGCCAGCTTACCGGGCCGAGTGTTCACTTGGCATGTGGTACGTCTTTACTGCTTTAGATTATACTTTCTGTTGGACTGGACTCTGTTGTAGTTGTTTATTTATTTCTGTTAATTGTTGATTTGTCCTGCATTATTTCCTATTTCTTTGTGCCTCCACACTCCTTTTAGCCCTTCCGAGCCCTCCCGGCTCGTGGGCGGCGGTTCAAGTCTCGGATTATCGGGCCTTCCCGGTAATAGGATTCTCGGGTCGTTACATAGTGCCTCTGCTGTCGATGGGCCTCATGCTGTTGACCCCTATCTGGATACAGCGCGCTTGGCCCGCTTGGCTGCCCTGTGTGCCTTAAGAGATGAAGTTAACGCCTTGCCAATTTTTGGCAACTCTTCTGCCCTAGTCGCTTCTGTTCCTCTCCAGCCCATGTCTAACATGATTGAGGATGTCAGGCTTCCTCCTATTGTTCCTGTGAATCCTCCTCCAGGATTTGTGTCTGTCATGTCAGACTCATCTGTGGCTCGTGATGTTGATGTTTCTATGCCTGATGGTTCTGCTGTTGACCCTCTTCAGCAGCCCGCCATTGGTGTTCCTTCGTCCTCCTTAGTGACTCATCGGCCTGATAATGATGCGCATTCTCTTAAGGCTCATGGTATTGTGTTGGCTAAGGATGCTGCTCCTCCAGCTGGTGTCTCGTCTTCTTCAAACTTGCCCCACACTGTTACTCCGTCAGCCGCTGCCATTGCTCAACATGATCCTGCTGATGCGGATGAAGATCGTGGTTGGGTGATCCCCAATCGTAGGCGTCGCAAGCCCAATCCTCGCTATCGCTCTTAGCCTATTATTGGGCTCCAGTGGTTATAATCTTTTGTTTCTGGCGAGCCTCTGTTCCTTGTCCCCTCTTCGAAGGGTGTTGCTTTAGGCTCGAGTTACTTGTACCTTCTTTCTTTTATCATGTTAATAAAACTCCTAGCATATCTGTCTAGATCTGCCTAGGTATTGCTTTAAAAAAAAAGATCCATCAACTCTAAAGCTATCTGTCTTCAGTACTTCTCTACCTCTTCCTCACCTTTTTTACTTGCTTGAGTTCTCTTAGGGTGACTTTGATAATGAAATAAGGGTATAATAGGTATTTCGTTTACTCGCCTTTAACTGAGTTTGGTAGTAAGATTAAGTTACCTGAGATCGGTTACAGGTAAGATCCTTGGGGTTAACTCATTCGACCCTTTCACATGAAATGAGTTAATCTTAGAATAACGGTAAATTATCAAACTCAAAAAGAGAAAACTCATCAAGGAATAACTCATCTGGACCCATCCCAAATAACATAATCTAACGTGCTATCAAAGTCACCCTAAGATATCATGAATCATTCATCTTGTCACTATTATGGGAGTAGCAATTCACCTCAGTGTGAGATAAGAGCGAGTGCAACTTCAACTTTGATAATGGAATAAGATCAGTTGAGTTATTCGCCTTATTCCACTTCGGTAGCACCACTAGAGTAAGATGAATTATTCAGGATTAGGTAGGGTAACTGCGAGTTAAGGGCGGATACCATATTTGGCCAAAATGGGTAAATTAATTACTCGGGATCGGGTAGGGTAAGATTTTGTGGATTTCCTATTTATGAACTTTTTAATTATTTTAACTATTTTATTTTTGCAGAATATTCTAGATAGAATAAGAACTATTCATCAAACTTGATTAGGCTTAACCCTAGGGTAACTTGCCCAGGCTTACCCTAAGCGCCTTACCCTATTTTTTTTATCAAAGTTGCCCGATACCATGAATTCTAAGCCCCTCTTTGATTGGGGTGTATTCCCCATTTGTCCCAAGGATAACCCCAATCTATCTTTTTTTTTTATATGTGAGCCATGTGCTTTTATACGGGATTAATGGCTCTCTTCACTCACTGAATTACTCTGATCTTATATACATATTGCTTTAAAGCAACCAAAGGGTTTTCTGAGATGTACACCATGACCATAGCAAGTGCTGTTCCAAAAACTATTGCTGCTAATAAGCCAGTCCATCTCACAAAGAGTGTTGCAAAGTGGCCAGTTTTTGCATGTGTTATTTTTCATTTCTGAAGAACATATGCTTCAGTGGATTTCTTCTTTAGTCACATAATAGATTTTTTTTTGAACATATTCAATATCATGTCATAATGCTAAGCATTAAATCTTAATATTAATAATTACTTGAGCTAATTCTCAAGGATTATGTTTATGAAATGCACAATTTGGAAGCATGAAATCTTTTTTGTATTTTTCCTTTTTTTGTATTTTTTTTGTGTTTTCACAGGTTTTGTATGCAATGTCCTTGTACATCTGTTCCGGGGCATCTAGAAATTGTAAACTTTTTTTAATGGCATCTGGTTCTGCAGTTAATTAACCAAGCTTAACTGCAATAAATAATATATGGTTTTTGTTGGCACCCCACATATTTTACAATGCGTACTTATTTTTAGTGTATTTATCTTGTTTGTACAACCGTTGTTGAAATATTTGAATTAAATCTCACATCGAACACGTAAAAGAAGTTCTATAATTTAGATGGAGTCCACCCAATTATCGTCAAACAGATCTCACATCGAAAATGGCAATATGCAAAAATATGAGGAATTGATATGTGTCTATCTTTCTATAATTACACTTCAAATAATGTATGTAAACATTTACATAATTTGTAAACTTATTTAAGTAAAGTTTGAATTTAAAAAATCTAGACTTGCAAATTATCAAAAAAATGTATTAGAATGTTGAGAAGGTGGACATAGTTTGAGGGGCATATAAGATATTTTAGGGATGGGAGGAGCAAACCAGCAAGACTTATTTTCACAATTTGAAATCTAAATCGGGATGAGGGGGATATTTAAGTCGATCTATAGAGTTAACACACTTTATATTCTCGATACAATCAAAACAAGTGGAATAAAAGAAGAGTTAATCTTTTTAGTCTTAAAAATATAACACGTTGTATGTCAAAATAAATTTAATTAAACTCCGAGACAAAATAACTCTACAGTGATAACCCTCGTTTTAGCTCTCTCTCTCTCTCTCTCTCTCTCAAAAGTAGGGGTTAAAAGACTCCCTCCTCACGTAAAATTAAAAATAATCAGGAATATCATATGCACTATTTTTCTATCTTGATTTTGATCACCATCGTAAAAAGAGATAATATTCATTAAATATTATTTCTATATATCATCACCCACCTACCATCACAATATATATATATATATATATATATATATATCTATACATATCACGCACAGACGGAAAGGATTTCACGTTGCTCAATTAAATGTTTTATCTATGAAATAAAATATTTCACTCTTTCATAAAATATTTTATTCTTATATTTTTTAATGAACGTGTTCCATATTTAATATTCAAAAAAGAGCGTCGTACGGGATCTGACGCGAGCGTCTTTTTCTACGCAGATAGAGTCTTTTCAACTTTTTTAGATCAATACGATCAACCGTTACGTTTTAACATGACTTTGTGTATCAGATTTGGTGCACAAAATATTACTCACGTGAAATATAAGAGAAGTTCTAACAACTTGTAATTGATCGGAGAATAAGTGAGGACAATTGCCCTACATTGACCCCCCTTGGCTCCCCCCCCTCCCTCGCCCACTGAACGTACACTACATCTGTTTCTCAAATACTATGAAAAAATAAGCCGTATCCTAGAGATCATATCCGTACGTTCTCTTGGAAATGAAAATAATTGCAAAGTTTTACGTGTGATCATATTGAAATTATCGAAGAATCATACACCACAAATTTTAGTAGGGGGCGGGCGTCCCCTCCGTCTCCAATTCTGCTAAAAATCAGAAATTTGTGTTTCCAATTTCATCCGTACAAAGTTTTCCATTAAACTAAATCGACATTTCATTCTCTTTGACACAAGAATCCCTTAATCCACTACACATTCCTCTAATTAATTAACCAAGAGTAGTTCCATGCATGAGTTAAGACAGAATTAGGTGTTCTGTTTAGGGGTCGGACAATAGCATCCGAGACATGTCTAAAGGCACGTTTGTTCACATGTTAGGTTAAGAGGATTAGCTTAATCAAACAAGTATGATATTTTAAAAAATAGATCATTTTATTTTGAACGGGAGATATCATAATCTTAGATACCTCTCCTTTCTTCTTAGGGCGCGATTGGTAACACGTTGAGCGGGTATTGGAATCTCCGACAATATTTAAGCACTAACGAACGTCCTCAATTGTATACGAGTTTTTGGACTGTGAAAAATTAGATATGAAAGAGAAACAGACACATCATCCGTCGATTTCCCTAATCTTTCAAAGCCTAGAAGGATGAGCTTCCGGGGATTCTACGATGATAATAATTCACCCCTTATGAGTAGCCAATACGGTGAAGGGATTTCTCCGAGATTAGTCAGGATAGAAGCTTTACCAATCGCGCCCTTAGATACCTCCTCAGAATAGTATATCCAATTCAATGAGAATAAAAAATTAGACGGATGGTTGAACAAGAGAACCCTTCGGCCTTGTGTATTTTGAATTGAATTTTTGGAATTGACATTTGAACTACATGGTTTTATTTAATTAAATAAATAATACAAAACATTAATTAACACCCCCACGTCTGACGCCCTGACTTACGGCTTGATATCCATACGGAAATCAGACGCCTTCTGCCTCTTATCTTAACTGCTATTAATGGGACGATTTAACACGCCAACGCTAAAAATCTTAACATGCATGTTAATGTATTAACCTCCAACTTTTTTAGTTGATACAAAGCTTTAGAATCATAGCATATTAATCGATTTAAAGCATTATAAGATAACATGTTAATGCATAAAAGTCTGGGCATCAATGTGTTAAATTCTCTTGTGGAAGTTACCGGTGGGAACTGCAAAATTAGACCCACTAAAATATAAGGGACAATCAATGTTGTCAAGAATCCCCCTAAAATACAAGGGACAATTAATATTGTCAGAATTGAATTGAACTGGTTCGGTTCAAATTGATTGGATCGTTCAATCGAACCGATTTGAACCGTGACGTCATCATAATAATGATCCATGATCCGACCTGCTTCTATAACTCAATACAATAAGATATAATGATCAAAATAAATAAACATATATGTATAATTATTAATCATGATTATGTAATATACAAATAAAAAAATAACAATAACATAGTTAAATAAATTGACCTAAAAATTTTGTAATATTTCATTGATCTTAACTCTTCACAATTGACATCTATATTCCTTTAAACATTTAAATATCAAATATATCTAAAATAAAATGATAAATAACAACAAATCAATAATAATAAGATGATTTTGTTCACACATAAATATGATTTTGAATATTTAAATATTTAAATATTTATTTTTTTTATTTTAAATGGTGAATCAGATCGGACCGGTTCACCGATCGAACCGCGGTTCATCCAGTTCACCCGATTTTTTAACATGAGACCGGACCGACCTTAATCGGATCAGTTCCTAGATCGGTTCACGATCACACAGGTCGATCTGATCCAATTCTGATAACACTGAAGACAAGAGACAACGTTTGGAACGGATGTTAGCGAGAGAATTTAGTGATTTCAATCATTAGAATTTTCGCCCTCTTAATAATATTTTTAAATATTTTAATATCTTATTAACTTTATTTTATGTGAATTTTAAAATTTAAAGAGAGATAAAAATAAAATAGAAGAGAATTTAAAACTCTAAAAATTATCTCAAAGATAGTTTACTCTCTCTCTATTTTTTTTAAAAAAATATTCACATCTAATCTTTTTCAAACACAGTCTAAATCTTAAATCAGATCTTTTGACCAGGGGAATTATAAGGTGGCATATTTTTCTCCCACGTGGCGCCTCTCTATTGGTGGAGAGCAATGGTTAGGGTACATGTCCCATTCTTATGGAGAGGGATGGGGTGGTAGAGAGAAAAGGGTTTATTTGTTCAAGGAGAACCACCCACCCCTCTATCTCTCTCTCTCTCTAACTGCTGCCATTAAAAAACCTCCTCTGGAATCCACCCATCTGTTCTGACCTCCTATTTCGGACCTTCCACGCTCGTCGGCCCCTGTTTCTCCCCCCTCCCTCTCTCTCTCTAACCCCCTCCCCTTCCTCTCTCTCTCTCTCCGTGTGTGTGTGAAGCCACAATCTTCAGGGGGCAAGAGGGAGTGGTGGACTCCTTGTTTTTCCATGGTGGGTCTGTTCTAGCTTGGCTTGATACAAACCTTGACTGTTCTCTGCAGCATTTTGAAGGGCGGAAAGATGATTGAAGATGGGTTGGAGAGAGGTGTGGCCACACCTTGAATATCCAAGCCTTCACTGCCCTGAGGATTGCAACCTTGAGGTACTCTCTCTCCCTCTGTGACATTCAACATCACTTGGTTTTGATAGGTGAGGTTTGATGTGTGTGAAAACATAGAATAAAGATGTCATCAATTTGGAAGATTCTCCTAAATGCATGTTAACTAGTCATCAATTTGATCAATTTGAGGATACCCAAACCTTGGAAAGGTAGCATAGAATAAAGATGAGATTTGATTGGGGGCACAAACACATTTATGGCACATCAATTGCACTTACCTTATTTATGACACCAACAGCAGGCATCTGTCTGAATGCATTTTGATTACAGACCCATGTGGCATTTCCTTGCTCCAATGCCCTAACCCCCCCTCTTTTTCTCTTCCCCCCCCCCACCCTTTGTCTTGTCTCTTTCTCATGCACCTGTCTTCATGCCATGAAGAGCCTGGCCTTGGGGAGCCTCTCCCTCCTCCCTCCTCTCCCTCCCTCCTACTGCCATGGCAACCAAGATGAAGGGCTTCTTCAAGAGCTTCAAGTACATCTCCCAAGTCTTCGGTAACGCCTTTTCTAATGCATTGTCTTCACCTCTTTCTTCTTCTCCTTCTCTTTCTTTGATCATGATGGCCTGGTTCCTCTCTTCAACTCTGCAGTTTTTAAGGAGCATGAGATGGAGATTGGATACCCAACAGATGTGAGGCATGTGGCGCACATTGGTTGGGACAGTTCGCCTCTGAATGCTCCCAGTTGGGTATGTCGACGCGCTACCTTTTATTTAGAACATTTTGTGAACTTGTTGGTTTGTTTTCTTCCCCTCTAACCTGGGTCCTTGCCATTTTCTCCGTGCGCATGCAGATGACTGAGTTCAAGACGGCCTCTGATTTCTCGTCAACATCTTTCAGCAGCTTTGGGCAGTCTAGGGAAACATCGTGGGCTTCCCAAGGCCAGTTCCTTCTCATCTTTCTTCCCCCTTCATCAAATAAATTTTATAGTTGCTTTTACACATATATATAGTTTTTACCAGATTTAAACCACCAAACTTGCGTTGCAGAAAATCCATTTGCTTAAAATCATTTCTTGCAAGATGATTTTTATACACATTGCTCTAACCAAATCCACCTTTTATTAACACCCCCCCCCCCAAAAAAAGAAGCCCCTTTTAAAGGTCAAGCTGATCAATCTTCGAATGATCCTTGTGGTAAGTGGCATTTGGTTATTCGGATCTTTGATTAGGGAAACGCTGCTTGTATGCCCTTAAACTACTCTGTTCATATCACACCAACCAATGCAAATCGATTAATGACGAATTTTTTTATTAATCATTTGCCATAACTCTAACTTCCATGGTGTGATCATGGTGTGATATGAGGATAGGTCTTGGGAAGAGTGTATCAAGGGTGTAAGAATATTAGCACTGGTGTGTTTGAGGTAGGGGTAACACTCACATGTGTTATGTCATCATGAAAATACGATGTATCTGAAATATATACTGACATTCATGAATATAGAATTTCATTTTTTTGCAATATTAGATATTGTTTATTTTTTGGCATACCCTAAAAAAAGTTCTAAGTTGTATTAGTGTTTGAGGGAGAGAATTTTCTTAATCTATCTGCAATATGTGTAACTGCAATCATGGATATACAATTAACATGTTTGATAAGATTACAACTCCAAAACACCTACAAGTTTTAGGTAGTGTTAGTGTTTGAGAGAGAATTCTCTTAATCTTTGCAGAGCCAAATCCTCCCGTGACCCCCCCCTCCCCCATTGGAACCTCACATGCATGAAGGTTCTTCTGAAACATGGGCCCTCCAATTAATGTGACCCGTGAGCAGCCCTTGTCGTTTGAGGTTTTGTTGGTGATGGGATGTGATTGGGAGTGTGACCACGTGCGTTCATGGCCACCGTCTCACCTTGTCTCCTTCTCAATGGCATCTGTCACTGTTAATATTCTCACGAAAGGAAGGGGTCTCTGGCTGAGACACATGGAATGGAGAATTATATTCTTGATTTCTAATAGCAGCAGTTTGGAAATATCTGGATGGGCATTCCCCTCTTAGTCGGCCGCACGTCTTTTGTTATAGTGTTGGACGTGTTGCACATTACATGTTTGTGAAAATGAGTCTGAGGCACGTGCCATGTTCTCCATGCATGCTTCCATGAGCAGATTTTGACCAGGCCAGAGGAGGACTACAAGGTGCAACGACAGGCGCCATTGCCGATCCCGCGCCACGCCCGCCCGCCGGCGTACCGAAAGCCCCCAAGAAGACAAAGAGGAAGAAGGCGAAGCAGCGGTCCCCGACGTCGAGGTCGTCGTCCAAATCGTCCAAGTCGAGGGCTTCGTTCGCCACCGCACCTGGAGAAGGCGGAGAGTTGCCCAGCGAAAGTGGGTGATCTGAGGATGCCTTCTCTGTTTCCCCTTGTGGGAGAGTGTGTTTTGTGTCCTTTATGTTTCATTCCATGGCTAGGGAGAGTTCTGGGCATACCCTTTTTTGTTGAGATGTTGTCTTGGAAGGAGGCAGAACTCAAGAACCAAGACGGGTACAAGAGACCAGTGGCATTTCCTTTTGTGTAAATTTAATAGAAATTTCGGCCACTTCGATTCAATGCAACACAGAGAGGTCTCCTCTGGATTTTCTCACGTTTCCCTGGGTTGATGCGAGGACTGAACATGGAAATGATGTGGGTTTTGTAATGGGTACTGAAGCCCTGATGGCCTAACTTTGTTTCCTCTTTTCCTGGGTGGGGTTGGGTAGTATAAATGAACCCTATTTGTGAGGATCACCCACGATTAGAGCTTATAGTAAGGATGATGTCGCACTTTAATTACCAGGTCCTTGTCATGAAGTCTCCACCCATCCGCTAAGAGCCACAAGGGTAGCCTCTTCACTGCTGTCCTTGCATGAATTCTCATATCAGCCTGAGAAGTGGCTCATATGATTCATTCACTATGACAAAATTTTAAGTGCTCTAAAGCAACTCATTGAGTTATCTAAGTTCCACATGCCATAGACTATTTTCAAACCAAGCCTCAATTTGTTGGGGTTTCCTACTAATACAAGGTCTAAGGGGAGTGGAGGTTTGAGTTTGTTAAATTATATAGTGTGTTTGTTTTTGGGTTTTCTTATATATCTCTATAAATATTTGTATTGTCAAACAAACCTCTCATATAAACATATTGTCAAACACACCTTTGATATAGTTCGAATAGTTGCGCTTATGGCCCCGTTTTAACCTCCGTCAACTGAACTAGTATGAAATTTGAGTTTAAGATAGAAAATGACTAACTTATCCTTAGTTAGTCCTCTCTCTCTCTCTCTCTCTCTCTCTCTCTCTCCCCGGAGGGGAAAGTTGCTCCCTAGAGAGATTCGGGAGGTCTGTTGTCGCTTGGGGATCTTGTCGGAGGGGGAGAGGGGGTCGGGATGATTTGTGTGGGTGTGGTGGGGGGGCTGTAGCAAGGAGGGGGAGGGGCGCCTGTGCAAGGGGAGTGGGGATCAGGAGTGGTGTTTGTGTAATAGGGAGGAGGGAGAACTCGCTGGACATTTGTGTGTGCAGGGGTGGTCTATGTACCAGAGAGGGGGAGGGGGTCTGTGTAGGGGGAGAGGGGGTCGGGAGGGGGGTTTGTGTGGGGGGAGGGGGGCTCGCCAGATGGTGTGTGGAGGGGGGTATGTGTAGCAGGGAGGGGGAGGGGGCATCCGTGCAAGGGGAGTGGGGTATGGGGAGCTCACTGGATATGTGTTTGTGTGTGTTGTAGGGGTCTTTATAGTAGGGAGGGGGTGTCTGTGCAAGGGGAGAGGGGTTGTGAGGGTGTGGGGGGAGGGGGTTTTGTGTAGTAGGGGGGATGACCCCCGGCCGGGACTTGATGACGGGCTTGACCTTGTCAGTAGGTAGTGGGAGGGGGAGGGAGGCAGAGCAGGAGGGAGACACAGGGAGAGGAGGGGCCTTGCAGAATGTGGGAGGGGGTGGGGGGAGTAGTAGGGAGAGGGGGAGGGGGGAATCGTCAGATGTGGGAGGGAGGGTGGGGGGTGGAGTAGGAGGGAGAAGGGGAGGGGGGCCTCACAGGATGCAGCATGGAGAGAGAGGGGGGGTTGAGGTGGGGGGGGAGTGAGAAGTAGTTTCTCCACCCTGAGGTGCCAGGGATGGCACGATCTCGATGGAGGGTGGGGGAGGGGGTGAAGCCATGGACCCCTCCGGTGAAGGAGATGGTGGGGCCTTGGTGGTGGGGGTAGGTGGCATCATTGGGGCCAGGGAAGGCTGCTATGAGGTGGGGGAGAGGGAGAGGGGGCTGTCGACGGTGAGGGGGTGGGGGATGGAGCAACAGGGAGGGGGGCCGAGAGCAACATCGCCAGCTACTAGAAGGGGGGAGGGTGGCCAGGAGCACCCCCGCCCCTGTCGTCGGTCTCTCTCTCTCTCTCTCTCTCTCTATAAGTGAGGGTATTTTGGATATTTCACATATCTTAACGGCGATAGATGACATATTTCACCAAATATTTGTCTCCTGCGATGACCGAGAACCGCAGGGTTATAACCGCAATATTTTGAGCTATTTAGAGAGTATTTTTTATAGTAGGTATAAATAAGGGGTGTATTTGGTAAAAATAAACTTTAGAGGGATAAATATGCAAAAGCGCCTTCGTTTTTCCCCATGGATTTTCGTGAGCGTTCCAAAGATGTAAAGTTCGAAGATTGTGGAATTATTTCTTAAGTTCTCTTTTCCCCTACTTCTACACCTTCCCTTGAGGAGAAATAGATCTCAGGAAAGTTTTCTCACCCATTTCTCTCCACTGGGAGAAGAAATTGTTCAATCGAAACATGGAATTTTATTTTACTCAATTTTCGCTGACAATTAAAAATGTATATTTCTTTTACCTGAAATTATTTCCCATAAAATATCACATTTCACATAAAGTTATGTGCCGTATTGTACTACAGGGGAATTTCAGAACTCCCTCCAAATCACAACTTTAAAAATTGAAAAAGGGAAATATATAGTGGCCATCATCAAATAGATATATCCCTAATCAAAAGTTTTAAAAATTGAAAAAGAGAAATATATAGTGGCCATCGTCAAATAGATATATCCCTAATCAAAAGTGTTCCTTTCAGAAATAACAGTGCCCTCTAACAAAAGTTTGAATAAAATATCTATTCTCTTGGGCTCATTTGAAAATGGGGTGAGGTGACTTATTCGCATCTCACCGTGCGAATAAGCCACCCCGCGAATATGTCACCCCACCCCAAGTAGGGAGGGATGGGTGTGAGGAGAGTAGGTGGGGCCCGCCGCTCTCTCATCGGGTTAGATAACTCAACCGGTTATCAAATCTGCCCTTATTATTTTAAGTGGCGAGACGTACTGCTCATATAGGTTAGAGAACTTGGTGAAACAGATCAATTAAGTTCCTTCTATCCTCATCTTTCTTCTTCTCCATCCCATGTTCATTTTCACAAGCCCGCAACCCCAAGTAGCCTCTAGGAACATAATGTCAACTTAGAGGAGACTGTACGCATAGAGTAGTCCTTCCTGTGTACCATAGAATGTAATTGGTGTGCAGTCATTTTACAAATCCACTCATAATTAATATATGTGAGATGATAGGACTTGTTGATAAATGTAATTAACAAAAAAATAAAAATACTTTGAGTTTTATATCTCTCTAATATATATTTTCTTATTCTCCAAATCTTATTGTAGAGGCATAAATACAATATATATCTCAAATCTCATGTCACATTTTTATGATTTACTTAATGGGTGAGATATTGACAACTTTGCGGAAACTTACAATCAGTGAAAAACACATTAGAAAGAGTCTTAGGAGATATCACAGAGGACAACCCTTCGATGTTTAAGTAAGAGAAGTGCTTGGGTGAGAGAAGAGAATGCTCGGATAAGAACGAAGTGTGTTTGGAGCTTGGAAAAGAGTACTCGAATGATGGAGAGGGGTGCTTGGACGAGGAGAATGGAGATTCATGAGAGGCAAGAGCAATTTGGGTGGTCTATGTGAGCAGATTACGTTTCTTTTTCTGACAGTCTAGGGTCTAACTTATAGGATTTACTCTGAGCTCATCCGTTTTCGTCGCTTCCTGACTCAGCAGAGACATGGGAGTGGAGTTAGGTTGCCCGATCGTGGAGTTGTTGGTTTCTTGTTCGTCCGCTTCATGAAAGGTGAAGGAGTGGAGTTGTTGGCGGGTAATCCAGAGACATGGGTGATGACCTGATGCCTAACCATTTCTTGAGATAACGCCCACCGTTATTGTGAAAATGGATACATGATTAAGTGTCACGAGGAAAATGGGGCATGGACGTGCATGGAGCATGTGCCTGGGTGTTGGGCCAAATCTGAGTGGATCTTTGAAGGTGGTGTTCTGGACCGTGGGCCTATCAATAATGGGTAGTAATAGACTTGGCGAATTTCTCCCTCCTTATTATCATTTCACATAGGTTTAAGCTAGACACAAATTATATATATATATATATATAGAGAGAGAGAGAGAATATATATATATATATATATACATATATTAATTACTACCCATTATTAATTACTACCCATTATATATATATTAATTACTACCCATTATTAATTACTACCCATTATATATATATATATATATATATATATATATATATATAGAGAGAGAGAGAGAGAGAGAGAGAGAGAGAGAGGATGTCAGATTTAAAAAAGAGAAAAATATATTGTACACGGGATGTGCATCACTTGGTGCACCCCAAGCTGCGTGAGATGAAAGAAAACATGATTATATTGAAACTTTGATCCTCATGTGATTTCAGTCCGATTACAAATGCTTGATTTAAATAAGAGAAATACTAGTTACACATTCGGTGTGAACCTATTGGGTGCACATTTAACTATGATTAGTTCACACGAGATGAAAGAACTAATTAACCAACGATGGGTTTTAAGCCACGTGAATCATAGGTCGCATCTACTCACATAGACCAACTTGGTGTATATCAACGTTGGCACTCACTGAGTCTGTAGCAACTATTTCTCAATAAACTCTTACTATAACCACCAGAGAATGGCTTGCTGCACAGCTAAGTCATTTACATTAATTGTGCAGCAAGTTCTCTCTCTCTCTCTCTCAAAATATGGTGAGGTGGAGTCCACCTCACCTATCCATCTGTATAGCCTAACACCCAATTGGACAGTTTAAAAATTAAAAAAATAAAATAGATAATTTTTTATTGTGCCCATTTAAATTATTTAGGTTATTTTTTATTTTTTAATTTTAAGATCTTTTGATAAAGGATTAGACTATACAAATGGAGAGATGAAGTGGACTCACATCTCATCATATTAAAAAAAAAAAAGAAGAGAGGAAACTTACTTGCACCCAAAAGAAGTGTAAATGACTTAGGTGTGTAACAGGACAAATTCTAAACATTATGATAGTAACATGACCCAATCTACCTATTGCTGCACCTAAGGGCACGTTTGTTTTGTCCTTGGAGGGTTCGCTTTTGACCATAGAAGTCACATCTTCCAAAAACTCGAATAAATGAGTCACGATCATATCAAGATTTTTAAAATCTGACTTCTCTCGAAGTAGAGAAATGTAGGAATAAAAGAGTCAACCTTTTAGTCCTTATTTGGAAAACATGATGAATTTTAGATTTTTTGAAAAAATCTCTAGGGAGAGAAAAAGATCTTTTAAAGGAGTTTTTTGGACTTTTAGAAAGTGACTCTTTTATTTCTACATCTCTTTACAATTGGAAAATTACCTTTTAAAAATCTCGATGTGACTATGATCTATTTATTTTGACTTTTAAGAGTTGCGACTTTCGAGGTCAAAAATAACTTCCCACGAACGAGATCTTAAAAGGTCTAAAAAATATTCTAAAAGAGTTTTTTTCTCTCTCTACATCTTTTTTTTAAAAAAAACTTGAGGGCAAAGCCCAAACAAACGAGGCCTAATTAAGATTTCCAAGTCCAGTTTACCCCCCCCCCCCAAGAGCCTATACCTCCTATCACATACCCATGATGACCTACCTAGCAAGCCGGTCTCCTGTGGCTCCAGAACAAGCAGCTGGTCGTGCGAAATTGTTTCCCACCTGCATGGTGGCCTACTTAATTTTCATTGTCCTGCCTCCATCTCTAGCACTCAAGAAATCTCGTCTTGCTCAATCCTCCACTTCTCATGTGAAGTATTCTGCAAGCCTTTCTGAACCATGAGCTCATAAACACACAATCCAACTTTTCTTTTATTAGGAATTCCATGTAAACTCTTTGGTTAGCATGTTTCGTCTACATGAAGACTCTCCTCAAAACTGTCTACACGAATTCTCATCTTCCCCATCTACTCCTCGATCATGTGGAGTGCCCCACAAGTCTTTAATTTTCGGATCATGAGCTCTCTCTCTCTCTCTCTCTCTCTCTCTCTCTCACACACACACACACACACACAATTTTGCAAAATTTGATACCTTATTTATCTTCGGGATCTTCATATAACCCACTCCGGTTAAAAACTTGTCTATGTCAAGGTTTTACTACTCAAAATGTGATCTTCATGCTTGTACACACACAATTTTGCAAAATTTGATACCTTATTTATCTGTCTTTGCGGATCATAAGCTCTCTCTCTCTCTCTCTCACACACACACACACAATTTTGCAGAATTTGATACCTTATTTATCTTCGGGATCTTCATATAACCCACTCCGGTTAAAAATTTGTCTATGTCAAGGCTTTACTACTCAAAATGTGATCGGCATGCTTGTACATCTTCTCTCACTAAATAAATGTATATACATTCTATCATTCACAATCCCCATCATTAAATATGGCCCCTTCATGCAAGCCTACCAATCCAAGGTTAACTGCAAATTAAGCCAAATGGGAAAATGGTAAGTTTCTTCCTGTTAAAACCCGTGCAGCCTAGGTGACCATTTGAATGAGAGTGAACAAAATGATCATTTAGAGTTGGTTTAATTTGTACCATGCTTGCCGCGTTTTAGAACATACTCTTCATATTCTTCGACCCTTCAATGGATTTACGTGTGCTGTGGCATAATACATGTTGGTGGACTCTACTCTCGCCTTCTGCGTTAGCACCACCTCACCCCACTGCCGCCTCTTCATCTACATCCTCTTCGATCCCCTTTAAATAACCCCGTAGGACCATGGTTACGAGGGTTTGATGTATGAAGAGATCTCACACAAAGAAAAGGAAAAAAGAAGGAATGAAGAAGAGAAAAATATTCTTGCGAGTGTGAGGCGGTGTCGAGAAGGAGGCCCTGTTGTGGTGTGCTTGTTCTTTGTGTCAGCATCAGTTACCGAAGCACATCACCCTCGTGTTTAGGATTTGGAGCTTGGGAATCACGAAGGCGACTCTAGTAGCATTCTTTTCACCTCTGTGGTAAAATCCGTTCTCGTTTTCACTGTGAGATATGTTCTCATATTTCGAAGTCCGTTATTTTATTGTTATTTTATTTATGTGTCCACCAACACGTGTAGGGTGCGCCACACGGGCACATGTGTCCATGTGCACGTCCCGTAGGCACCACGCGGGCACGGGCCTAGGCAGCGCTAGCGTGCGCCGGGCCCAAAAGGGCATTAGCCCATTAACAATACGTATTGAAAGAGGTAAACATGATGTTCATACTTTAATGAAGTATTATGGTATGCAAAAATGTCGGTCTGATTGTTTATCATATTCTTTCTCCCCTTTGCAGGCTTTCTTCCAGTATTGCCTTCTGGCTAAAAGAATGAAGTGGTTTTGAAGTTCCTACGCATGACGTTAATGGTTCACATAAGAAAGCACGCGGTGGTCTAAACTACCGAAGAATGAAACTTAATTCCTATCCACTCTCCACATCCAAACGAGTACCTCTAGAAAGAGTACAACAATTCCAGTACTAAATATAAATTCCTACAAACTGTGCCATACATAAACAACAAACACAGAGGTGAACGCCATGCCCAAGTAACCTGCCGTTCACACCGGACAAGGGCAAGAACTAATTATTCGCCAATAAGCCATGCACGAATGCTCAGATTAAATCCAAGTCTCCCAAACCCATGCACATGTCGAAGCTAGCGGGACACGCCTCTCTTCTCAACTACTCCATCTTCTACGTACGTACCATATATATAACCTGTACTGATCAGCTGAGCTCTTCTACCTTGCAGCTAGCAGCAGTGACCATGTCCATCGCAGGGCGCCGGGAGATAGGCAGCCTGGCTGCAGCCCTGGTCATCCTCGCCGTCATAGCATTTGTGGTCCTCTACATCACCGTGTTAGCCCCCAAGCCGCCCCGGGTCGTCGCCGTCCCTGTCGCCCTCCGGCGGCTCCAGCTCACCGAAGTCCCCAAGCCCATGCTCACCGCCACCCTCTACCTCGCCGTCCACATCGAAAACCCTAACTACGCCAGCGTCAACTACGAGGCCACCACCGCATTGGTCTACTACCACGGGTATGTCGCCGGGCGAGCTCCGATCCCGCCCGGTGCCGTGGCCGCCCGGTCCGAGGAGGACATCGGCACGGTGGTGGACATCTTCGTGGAGAGGGTGGCCGCCAATGGCTACTTCGGCCACGATGTTGCGGCTGGGTTTTTGAACCTGAGCTCCTTCACGGTGGTGCGCGGCAAGGGTGACGTCGCCGGGATCATCAAGATCGAGGTGCTCATTCACAGCATGTGCGAGACGATGGTTTTGCTTTGGGAGGGTGCTGTCACTTCATCTTGCAGCTCTACGGTGGACATCTCTCCCTAGTTGACCTTTGTGTATATATACGAGCGTAACGAGGGGAATTCACTATGCATGTTCATCTTTTAAGGGCGCTCCTTGTTCATTTGATTGAGATCACTTATCCATGTTCACTTTTTGTGTCACTTCGACCATGGATAAGATGGATTAGGATGAGTTATTATTCATGAGTTAGTGAGTTATGTAAATTTGGGAGTCAGAATATATCACTATAGGTCAGATAGGGTTGAGAACTTTAATCTAGAGTTAACTCATTTCACCTCTCTCACATGAATACCCTACGTGAAAACTCGGGAAGAGTCCACCCCATACTCACTCTGGTTAACTTATCTTAAACTATTATCAAAGTGACTCTTAAGACTCTCTTTATTCATTTGGTTGGGATCACGATATTTCAATTATTACAATCCCACAATTAATGCCACTCCAACATCCTAACGAAATGGAACCCTAGTCAATGTTCCATTTAAAGATTTAATGGTAAGAAAGGTGGAATTTAAATTTGGTTCACGCTCCCCAAAGAAAGAGAACTGAATTTAGGGGCGCACTTGGGAAGTTTAATTTGTGGGTTTTGATTTTGTTTTGAAAAAAGTCTCTAAAAAGAGAAGATATTTTTTATAACAGTTTTTTGGACTTTTTAAAAGGTGATTTTTTCCTATATCTCTTTAAAATAAAAAATTGACTTTGTAAAAAAATTAGCATAACAAGAACCTATTTATTTTGATTTTTGAGGTGCGATTTTAAAGATCAAAAATCACCACTTAAAAGTTAAAACAAACGCACCCTAAATTTACAATACTGTTCATGTTGACCCTCTGATTTTCATTTGACAATGGTACTAATACCTTTTTTTGACATGGCATGGTAGCATCGTTCAAAAGGTGACTTGGTTAGATGGACCCAAGGTTTGTCAAACCAGTTCGATACGGGACATATCATTTGTACCGGACCGTACTAGTCTCAGATCGGTACGACTGATCTATGATTCGCTACCATTACGTAACATAAAATTTTTAAATATTAAATATTTTCTTTTATAACAAATTTATTTTGTAGGTTGGTTAGTTGAGGATCTCACGTTTGAACGTGAGATCTTGTATTCCGTACCATATCGTACCAATAAAATATCGATACGGTCGATACAAACGGGACTGCAAACCTTAGGTGGACCTACGTTTAAGATTAACACATGTTAACCGGAATACCAAGTGTTATAAATCTACTTCCCCTTGAAATATGTCTAACCCAGGACTATTTTCACTTTTTGTGCTCCTCAAAAACTTTTTATCCTAAAAAATCCAGGGCTATTTCGAAATATTAACCAGAACAACTAAAGCCCTTTCCATAACGGGTTAGAATAAGCCCGAAAACTCCGGGTAGCGTATTCTAGGAGGTGTTGCCCTTTTGCTTTCATAACTGTTTTATTATTCTATCTAAAATAATATAAATAAAAAGTAAAATAATATAATAATAAAATAGGGAAATGAAAACTAATCATATTCTAGTTTGAAGAACTAATTCTACTTTTTTTACTTGAATTGGTTATTCCCACTCGTTTCCGAATAATCTATTCTACTCGGAACAACTCAGCTACATATATACTGCCAAATTCATTTGGCTATAATTAATAAACCAGATAATTTACCCTATTCTTACCTTATTCGGTTATCAAAGAGAAAAATAAGTAGAAAACCATGTACAAATGTTTTGTAAAATCAATCTTTTGTTAATTACTGACTAGGTTCATGGAAAATCACAGTAGAATAGGATTCATCATGAGTTATATTATGAATAGTACTTGCCTCATTCTATGCTGTGCAAGTTCTCCCTAGTCATCTTTCAAAAAAGAGTCTAGATCCTCTTAGTTAGTGCTAGAGAGGGACATGGGTTGGGTGGGGAGGGGAACCAAGTGGGGGTGGGTCATCTGAACTCTTCAGAAACTCCCCTTTTTCTTTGGTGGACAAACCATGATTGACCCACATGATGGAAGAATAAGAAAACTCCCATTAAATATTGAATTGGTTTTTTTATTTCTTTTTCGAAGGCTTTCTATCCCCCAAGTCTCTTCAACCCATGTGAATCAACAATAAATTAAATGACAATTTGTAAAATGACTAGAAGCAACTTACACACTTATACACTAAGTATTGCTCTTATCTTACTGGCTTCACCTCTTAGGGTGGCGAAGACAAAACATAGGTACATGAAGGTTTGACAATAGTATCTCCTTCAATGGGCAAGTGAACTAGGCCAGTGGCGGCATTGACGTGCTTACCCAATGTTAGTAGGTGAGACCGGCCACAATGGATTAGGTGGAACGATGAGTGTGGGTTTTGTCTTGTGATAGCTTTGTACACTAAAACATTTCCGGATAGCTCTGGAAACTTCTGTCCTGTTTGATAATGGGTTAAGTTAGAGTAGGATAGATTAATCAGGGTCGGATAGGCTATTTCTTGTTTGACACTTTTTTTCTTAATCAGGGTGGGATAGGGTCAAAATGGATTAACTCATTCTTAAGAAATAGGTGGAATGAGTTAACCGACCCTAGTTAAGATTAGAGGTCGGGTGGGTCATCCCGAGTAGGTCATCCATCCCTAACCTACTCCGATATCTTTCCCTCTAATTTCAAGTTCTTCGCTGAGATATGCAAACTTAGAGACATCCTTAATTGCATGAGATTAAATTTGCCTCTGTCCAGTGAAGCAATAATTTGACACAAACTATGCTAGCTAGTTACATACCCTTGTCTCATTCTAATGTGACTTTCAACTTTGTTATTCTGTTTGGACCTCCGATTATACATTGAAATTAGACTCTTTGATGCTTTGCCATAGAGAGAAGGTATCATATCAATAGATGACCATATTCACTGAAATGGCATATATATTTGATTAGAAGTTGATATCTTATATATGTCTAGTAAATTAAGTACCTTATCTTATAATAGGGAGGTCTAGAGTTCGACTCTTAGGATGAGTTTACCTCACGTAAATTTAATCATCTATAGATATGAGCCCGAGATTTACTAGACCTACTAAGTTCCCCGTCATAACAAAAAAATGATATCTTGTACCCTCGTTGATAACCAAATTTCCTGAATATGCCTGCTTATCCTTGTTAACCAAATTTGGTAACACGGGAGAACTGTTGCAAGTTGAATGAGTTATTCTAGAATAAATCGTAATAACTAAGTAGACTGAAAAATTAGAATCAATTATTTTAGCTTGAAGAGGATTACTTTACACCCATTTCTAGTTATCTTTTAGTTATCTTATCTAACTTGTGTTTCTTATTCTAAATAGAATGAGAAAATAGTTGTCAAATCAAAAATCACTTGTTCTTGGAGTAATATCCCAACCCAACGTTTCCTAGCCGGAAAATCCTACTCCATCATCAAAGGAGTCCTTAAAATTTCTATTGGAGGTTGAAGTTTGGACCAAGGATAGCCTAGTTGGGCTGAGGTGGCACCTATGCTTAGAACGAAATGGGCTCAGCCCACATGAGACAACATCGATGCGGAGCTCAAGTTACCTCCAATCGGGCCAAGAGATCAATTCAGTGGACGGAGATCCGCTTCCTATTTCACTTAGGGCCCCTCTGATAACGGGGTGGTATGACTTATTCGTGCATTGGGGGGGGGGGGGTGAGAATAAGCCACCCCACCCTTGTTGGGCATTATGTGTGTGAGAAGAAAGATGTGGGCCCACCTTTCTATCCCATCTATTAGTTATTCCACGCTATCCCATTCCTAAATCAAAAAGGCCCTTAAAGATGCGATCCTTTGGAACTAAAATTTTAATGAATTTAATGCTAAGCTAATCATCACCTGCCACTTGGACGCAGGCGTTGTTACAATGAACATCCATACATTAGGATCTAATTTGGTTAGAATTCCAATTGAGACATTCAAAAATTCAGGCAAAAAAAAAATCAAGATGACGCAACAAAATCAATTTAATTTGTAAAATTTAGATTTGAAAAATTGAACAAAAAAGTGCGAATACATAATGAATAAATGTCACCGTAAGCGCGAGCATCTAGTGATCGATGAAGGGTTCTTCTTCTCATATAATTTCACGCCTTATGAGATTTGAGTAATAACTAGTTTCATCTTTATTCATCAGCATAGAATAACAAATGGGGAGTATTAAGCATTCTCACGTTGCATAAGAGTAGAATAAGAGTCATCGCATAGATGAGTATTATTGCGCTTATATTCTTTCGTTTGGCATGATGAACAGGAGTTATATCAAAGAATTTGTCTACACAGCATAAGACTCGTATACAATACATTCTTAGCTGATCAAAAACTTACCAAAGATTTGATATCTTGCATTGTTTTATTAATCAAGCATTCGTATCATCCTTGCTACGTCAATCACTTGTCACGGGTGGCTGCGTTGCCACGACTAGCAATGCTGCCACTTACCACCCAATGGGCTTTTGGACATGCCTTTGTTGTGGATGTGTCCCACGAGATCAATTCTAATGGGGGTGTTTGGATGTATTTTTTTTTGAGTGATTTCTCTTTTAAAATAAAAAATAAAGAGATGTCCCGAGTCTTATATGTGTTTGATAACACTTTTCTTAATTTTTAGAGATTAACTCGTCCCTTCTTTAATTTTCCTCAAAATCAAATTAACCTCCGACCATTTTTTTTAGTGAAGTTCGCACATCTTCCTTCTCCCAAGCCCCTTCCCCTTCTCTTCCTCGCCATCTTCCTCCCCCTCGCTTGACCTGCTTGTCGGCTCCGTCTCCCTTGCCGTCTCCATCTCCCTCAAACTCTCCTCCTCCCCCCCTCGCTCAACCTGCTCGTCGGCTCCGTCTCCCTCGCTAGCTTGTCTCTCTCAACCTCTCCTTCTCCTCCCTTCCTCGCTAGCTCCATCTCCCCCTCGCTCGGCCTGCTCTCCGGGCTCATCTCCCTCAACCTCTCTGGCAATCGCCTCACCGGTGCGATCCCCCCAGCACTCTCCGACCTCTCTGGGTCCCTGGCCATCCTCCTTCAAGATTTCTAGGGCCATCAGCTTTCAGGCAATGCGGATGGACTTTCCGACGGAAACTACTATGTCAAAAACTTCCGTCACTATTACCGTCTCTCCTTGTAGTGCACGCACATTGACGTTTTTTGTAATGGGAAATTGGGAGCTGTTTCTTAATGGGCCTTGGCCCATGTTTATTGGGTGCACATTAGGGCAACCCAAGAGGGCAGGGGAGGGGGCGTCCATCTTGGCTACTTCTTGAAAAGGAAAGAAAGAGAGAGAATCATGCCCTCTCTTTCTCTCCCGACTTCCACCGCCGCCAGCCCCCTTCACTAGTGTCATTCACCGCCGCCCTCGTTGTCACTCGTCACGGCAACGATCGACGCTGCTCTAGCCGCTGTTGTCATTGTCGTTTGCCGTTGTTGCCCGCCGCGACTGTAGCCACCATTGGCACCGCTGCTGTCATCACTGTTCGCCGGTCCACACCGGCCTATACGCATGAGAGGGAGAGAGCGCCCCACTGCTCTCTTCTCCCCGTTCCTCTATGTGTGTGTGTGTGCGAGGGTAGAGAGAAGCAGGTCACGCCTGACCTTGCTCAGCATGTGTGAGAGAGAGCCAGGCGCTCTCTTCCCCTTGTCATCTTCTCCATCTTCCTCCCTCCTACTTGCTACATGGAGGACAAGGAGAAGGCTGCCCTAGCCTCGTATAGGTGAGGCCACGCACGTCGTCCTCGTGGGTGAGTCGTTATCCCACGCTCATCTCAACTATGGCTCTGAGACGGGCATCACCCTCGTCTTTACATCTTGGAGTGTGGATTTTAAAGGGTTGACTTTAATAGTCTACTCTCCTCATCCACGACGCTACGTGAGCCAACTGTTTTTGCTTGTGCAAAATCACATCCCTAAACTCGGCTCATATGATGATTGTATGAATTACTCGAGTTTTATCAACATCCTTCAATGTCAATTCATAAGTATACCCTCGAGTTTTCCCTTACCCGACATAACTAGAAAACTTCCCAGATCTTCTAATATCGATCAAATTTGTACGTGTTGATTAAAAAGAATAAAAGTAATCCTTTGGCAAGTCTAGAAATTGGAGCCTCCGATCATCTATCATCAGATCATTCTGGCCATTCTATACGCATACGGATGAGGGATGAGGGATGAGGAAGTGTTTCTAAAGAGATGACAGGTTCTGGCGGGGGTATTTGCATAATTTCATGAACGGAAAAGGTACATGCAAGGTCATTTCTTCTAGTACCAAATATATATATGAATTTAAATCTTAGCATGGTTACGTATGCAAAGTAGGGGGTGTAGACTTCCCCTTGGAGCATCTCGTTTTCGATCTACCACGCATGATTGTGTCCCCTCTTTCCTCTTTTCTTAAATGGTGATCCTTCCCTACCCAA